>CAJNOL010000515.1:0-129712 GCA_905250125.1 Rotaria sordida
ATAAGATATTCCGAAAGTTTTCGAAAGAATCAGGTGAAGAAAGAAAACATCTATTCAGTGTAAAATAGAATTATGCGAGACAGCTCCGAAATCCGACAAATCCCAAATATATTATTGAAAAATAAGTTCAACAACTCAGCTTAAAATTATAAATTTTGATAAACTTCTGCTTAAGGATTAATACGCACGCAAAATGTTAGATCGTAATTATGTTAATCGATCTGTTGGACTATGTGTAAAATCATAGGTAAAAATTAGTAAATAGAGTTGTATTCAACGAGAATCGAATTGGATCTGATCAGGGAAGTAAAGTTTCACAAGCGGAAAATAGTCTTTGTGAGGGTGTGGGTGTTAAGTGGAATACGATCAACCCGCACCCCACACCCAGACCCACATCCATTAATATTTATACTTTTTGACATTTATTGTTTGCAATTAATCACAAACTAGTCTGAAGAAAACCCCATATATATTAAAAAAGCATAGCCTTTTCAATAAATACTTTCAACTACAGTATAGAAATGAATATATCTACATTTTTAAAAATCTTTGTTGTAGCTGATACGCTTCCATTCTTAAATGAATGTATTACATTAGCAAATTGTATGGCTGATGTAGTTGTACATGGAAAAGCAACAGCTAATCTTGTTCAAGATGTTATTTTAGCTAATGATTGCCGTGATGTAACACTCTATTGTATTGATCTTTATACCAATTATCAAGCATGTTCGTAATCAAGTATTTTCGCATTGATAAAACATTTTCGTCTCTCATTTTAGCATCAACATCAAATGATATTGATAAACAGTCTAATCAATTAATTCATCGTTTAAATTTACTAATCGAAAAAACAAAAACATTTTCCTCATAAGTATTAGTTTGACTTCATTCTAATTTAAGAATGTAGTCAATAATCGTCATTCTTGATATGGTCCATTTGAAGCAAAATACCAGCCAGTGAAGAGATCTGAACTAAAATACTTGTTTAGCAATGAATTGATATCTTATCGTTTGTTTCTTTTTATTAAAAAATAAAACTATCTAATATTTTATTATTTGGATATGGGTAAATATAATTTCTTTCTATGAAAAATCTTGATTGTGCCTTTTTTTCTTGAAATATTATTTATTGAAATAAAAGTGTAATACATAAGAATTAAAAACAAAAAACTATTCCGTCAAAGTTGATCCGAATAATGAGATTTTTAGTGAGATTTTCTACTACATATCGTCTACTACGTATTTGATATTTGATCACATTCGATACAAATAGCTACGAGACCAAATATTCGAATTATATGAAAAGACAAAAAAACAATGATCGATTATGTTCATTCTATGAGCGAAAGAACGGTAGATATTATCAAAAAACAGAAGCATTGAACAAATAATGGACATTCACAAACTAATGAAGTAACTATTGATATTAATTGATCACACGACTGTTAGAGGAATAGAATAAATCATTTACAAAAAATAACCAAAATACTTAATCACAAACTGTCCTCCAAATCCAATGACGCCAGTCAAAATTTATCAGATAGTTGTTGTTGTTAAACTTTTTTCTTGTTCAATTTATAATTGCTGAATATCGTTTGTATATTTTTTCTGTCAAACTGTTATACAATATTTCCATATAAATTATTGATGTATTTATCTTCAGGACGATTTTGAAGCAATTGTCCTAAATTCGTAACATTTTCGTGTAAAATCTTATATTTACCACAAAAGAGCATCATCACCATTGATAATGCCATGTGAAAGTGAAGTTATGTCATTAGTCGATCATCATTAGCTTTATGTTCGACTAAACCTCTACCTTGCCAAGAGGTAAATTGCAGACTCAAGATGTAATATATGTTGCTGAAGACTCTCATCAATCAAAGAAATCGAAGAATTGTCTACGAAATTCGGATAATATCAAAAAAATGATCGAAATCCGCGAAGTCAGTAGAAATTTGAAGATTTGTAAAACCGAAGTTAGAAAAATTTGAGAATTTCTAGAATGGATTCAGATTCAGAACACTTCAGAATGTACAGTTTCGCTCATGCTTTCGATTTTGTTTTGAATATTTTTGAATTTGTTCAATTACTTTAATAAACTTCTGTGTATCGAGATCTGGGTGTAATTACGTGTGATGGGAATAATTTGCGACATTTGCTTTGTCTATCGATTTTGATTTTCTCGGAAAAAACGAAACTAATCATAAATGAGATTACATAGAAGAAAAAAACATTGTATTCTGTTTTTTATACGCTTGTATAGCATAATTTTTTTTCTATAAGGACTTCTCATTGCTGGGTTGAGTTCGTAATCATCTCGTATTTCTTATTATGATATCTCGCTTGAGTAACAGATCGATAGTTTCATTTCAACTTTGCTTCTATGGTAAGTAATGTTATGAAGAGTTACTCTGTTGACAAAACATCTTTTTGCTTGCTTTACAAATTCAGATATGTCTCTAGAATATATTTGATGAAGCAATAGGAGCACAAAAAAACACGTTAGTCTTTTCGTTTTATCAATTTTGCAATATTCCCAAAAGTATTATTGAAGAAGGATAAATAAAAAATCAAAGATAACCTTTATATCTATTAAACTTTATTCAGATGATTACTGTATATAAACGTATTCTTTCGTTATGATTTATCATCGCATAGTTTGTCATACTCATATTAATTTGTATGAAGAAGAATTGATGACTTTATCAACTTGTGTATGTTCTATGTAGTTTTATATTAGAATTAATTGTATTTTATTTAGCACCAATGGAGTATTTATAGTTCAAGACAACATCTGGATTTTTTCAAATAAAATAACTATTGTTGATGTCAAAATATTATGTATTTCAATTGTTTTTTAAACATTTCGTAAATGAAAGCAGCTACAATTCTAAGACTTTCACCATCCAGAAGGGAAATATGGCGGAAGTAAAACATTTCCATATTATTTTGACTATGAATTGGTCCAGTAAGACAACTTTCACGATAGATTTTGACCAGAAGTTTTCGGAGAAAATTTTTCAATCCAATATTAGCTTCAATTTAACCAACGGATGATGAGCAAATTTTGACCTCAACAAAACTCAATTGAATACTGCCAATTGCTTTTAGTTTCAGTATAATGAGTTTTATAATTCAGTCTATACAATGCTTTGAATGACAGAAAGAATATCTTCTAAATCTGGTTCTTTTGAGGCCATATCACTTCAAAATTAAAAGTAAATATCATCATTCGATACAGTTTGGTCAAATAACCCCAACTTCATACTTAAGTCTGACCAAAAGTTCTGAGATTTTTAAATAAAAATATAAAGATAAGGAGATAGTTTTAATTTTATTTTATCAAATGTTGAGGATAGTTACCATAATTATTTATATCAAGTTCAATTCTTTCTAACAATTTATTAAAAGTCTTTTTGAACTGTTTTTCGAAAAAAGTTTTAGCTATTTTGGATACAGCATGAGTACATAATATTTCATTTATTTGATTAATTAAAATCTCTTCGATAGAGCTACTTAATCAAAGATTAAGTAGTATTAGGTACGGCGAATATAACTGATGTGGCATTATATTGATGCCTTCTTCTGTCAAATAATTAATAACATCGGATGAGTATGAAGTCAACGATGATCCTCAAGCAGTTTTGTACATTTTGCACTTTATACCTCTTTTTGTTTTCATATTATATTTAAAAAAGGCTTCAGACAATTTTCAATATAATACTTGTAGCCTACTGTCATGCCTTTATCTACACTCAGGGCTATTTGATTTAAAGCATATGTCAAACAAAGTTTGTGTTCAAATTTATCTTCATGAAGAGTGTGAGTGTGGTTGTGGTTGTGAGTTGGATGTGGGTGTATATGTGGGTGTGGATGTGGATGTGGGTGTTGCTACTCTGGTCTTCCACAGCTACACCTGCACCGACACCTACATCAACGCTCACACCCATACCCACCCACACACCCACATCTGCACCTCATACTCCACACCCATACCCGCATCAGTTTACTAAATCAATCCAATTCTGCTGATCCAGAAATATATTGAAGAATGTATTCAGCAAGCTGTATAAGATGATGGTCATCGTTTTGTTTGATGTCATTCATTCAAAATACATTATTGTGCATCATAAATAAAATCTTGTTTTTTCTTCTATTTTGGAGTAATAACTTTCATTGTCTAACAAAGTTAATTGAGTAGATATGAATGTAGTAGGATCGACAGTTATTTGAAAAAGAATACCTTCTTAGTATATATACTATTTTATATTGTTGTTAATGGTTCATTCATTACATAATCATATTGATGCATATTATAATCTTTAGGTTTATATTGTTCACAAATGACGTTAAAAGTGATTAGGTTGAAAATGGCTGTATTGAGCCGAAAATCTCCCTATCACAAAATCTTCAAAACAAGAAAACTTTATTTTGAGATAATGCATAGTTTCATTTATTGTTCTCATTTAATTGTGATTTAAGCTAAATATTCAAATTAATCCATACATTATTATAATGAATTATAGTTCCTGTCATTTGAAAGTATCTTTGCTATAATCAAATTATTATTTGAATAATAAAATGTACAACAATAGATAAATATATAAAATACTAGAGAATTTTAAGTTATAGCAGAATATATAATTACTTTTTTTTTAGAGAACTATGTCTAAATAATGATAAACCAAAGATGTGAACTCAGGAGAAAATAACAAAATTCAATTCGTGGAAATCCGATGATGAGGGTGCCTTCATTGCATTTGATTTATTGTCTAAACAGTAGACACAAATGATAGAAAACTCCGAGTGCCTTCAGAATACATAATCATTTTTTTCAATGTGTTCTTATGCTAATAAAAGGTTTATAGAATCGACTAGAACTATATTTTTCCAGGGATATAGCAGTAAAACACCTCTGCTAGTGAGCACATATGTAATGGCTTTTGATCTCGTTCTCATACGCTACAAGTATGTACACCTTATGTATAAGAGTTATTAATATAGATAAAGATACATCTACATTCAATGAATGTTTGAATAAGTGTGAATGTCTTATAACATCGAATGCTAATGAATAAGATGGTGAACTGATGACAATGATCGTATGTCAAGAGAATCACTACCAAAAATAATGGAAGCAATAGGAATGATACCAAAAGTCCATTTATTGACAACAACTAAAATAATATTGATTAATCAGTGTATCAGAATCTAAATTAAATAATGTTTCTATTAAATCAACAGCTAAAAAATAAACAACATTAGAGGTTTTTAAAAAATAATAAATTTTATGTTGACATTGAAAAATCTTTTGATTCTAATCTTTTAGATGAATTTCATAGCAAGCAATGTGTCAATTCGCTAAACTCAACATCTCCATGTAGTAAACGCTTTAAAATGATTTCCCCAATGTTCACAACCGAGAGATTTTACTGTATATTGACTTGAAATTCAATCTAAACTTGGCGCTTAATTATTATTAGTCATTCAAATGAATCCTCGCATCGAAAAACTTTGTTTACCTCGTCATCGACGTGATGCTGTGTGGAAATTTTGGCAACCAAGTATTATTCTTATTTTGTTTTTCATTCTGTAGCATTTAATAGATTATTAATCGTTTATTTTTAGATGCTAAATTGGAAAAAATTTATCCACCTATATATTGGAAAAAACTTGATTATAAAAATATTCATTCAAACAAAACAACTAAAATTACAGAATTTAAAAAATCACATGATGAAAATTCATGTTTGAATGCATGTAATTATACAACATTAATCTATCAACATGAGTCTGATAAACAATTCAATGAAAAAGGATTTCGTATATTTATTGATTTTGAACATGATGGATTAGAACATGCTACATGGAAAGAATCAATTGAAGATGATCATTTATTAAGAGATAAATTTAAGAAAAAAGATAAACCATCAACGATAGAATTTTCATGGTCAAATTTGAATCACCAGCAACAATTTTTCAATGATCAATATTTACAACGACAAGAACTTATTCGATATATTAAAGCACGTATTCAAAAAGATCATTTATTCGAATTAGATAAAAGTTCATATCCTAATCGACCTATGTCTATGTCACGTCGTCCACGAGATGTTCTTCATATTGATTTTTATCCAGCAGCTTGTTTTCAAGGATCAAAAACTGAAGCAACATTTAAAACATTTTATCATCGAAAATATTTAGTAAATAAATTTATGTAAATTTGATCTTTATTTTTTCTTTATTTTATCAGTTATTTCAACATTTACGTGAACATACATTAAAAGATCTTATTGCAATTGCTAATATTGTTCAACTTGATATCGATATAATTGGTCATTTTGTTTTACATCCAGTAGAGTTTATCTATTTTATAAAAAAACAAATTTTGCAATCTTAAATTTTTTTAGAATGAATTATCTAAACATGAAATAAAAATGTTTGAATTAACATCGGAATTTGGAGATATTTATGAAGGTCATATTATTCGTATAAATAAAGAAAAACTTGTTCTATTATTGGCTTCTACATATCATACAGATATTAAACTTGCACAATCAGATGATCTTAAAAATTTAATTAATGATTCAACAAATTTTCATGTGAGAATAAATTCAGAAAATCTTAGATACATTAGGGACGCATCAGTTCCAATTCTTTTAAGACCGGTTTCGAGCATCTCAAACAGATAGGAATTTCCAAAAATACGTTTAAACGTCCTAATCGTGGTTTCCATTTGAGCGTTTTCATGTTCATTCAGAAAACATTAAAACCAGCTACTATCATCATAAACAATGCGTGAAGATTAGAAATGTGCAGGACCACGAGGAAAACCTATGCTGAGATCGGAACTCAAGTTTATAGAAAAATATTCTATGGTTTTAAGCAAATTATTTTATATATCATATGAATTCTTTATGCGTAGTGTATGTCAAAAATATTGTGAGAAACCTGTTTGGATATTTTCCAAATGTAAAAGTTGCATTTTAAAGCATCTTTGCAGTTCTTTTATGATGAAAGTAGCTGATTTTGGTGTTTTTGATGTCATCCATATATTCTCATAATCTTTCCTAAAGTATATCTAAAAGGACAAAATGGTTAGATACTCCTGCCTTGGAGCTATCTTGCAATATAGGGTGCGGCCTAGTGGCAGATGTAATAATCGGATATCTTCACTACAACTATGACTAGCTGTAGCTCTGAACAGAAAGACTGAATCGCAACGTAGCCAGCACGCTATCGGATGGGTGATAGCTAATTCCAACTCCAAGTTAAAAACTAGAATTAGAATTGATACATCCCTATCTAAAGCTGTGATAAGACTGTGAAATTTAAAACAATTTTTTTCTTCTTTTAGCAATCAACAATAGAACAAATTGTGATTGATCATGTTCGAGAATATTTGCAAACAAATAATGATTATTCTATTGCACAAATACGACGTATACAAATTGAATTGGAACCTTTAACCAATAAAGGAAAACGTCGAGTTATTGTTCATTTAATAACAAATGAAGAAATTATTGAAAATTTAACTTTTGAAATTACACATGAACAAGAACCACAACTTTTTAATATTGAATATGAAAAAAATCTTTATTTTTTACAAGGTATTAATGAACAAAATATTATACATTCTGTTGAAGATAAACTTAAACAATTATTTACTAAACGATATTCTTTAATACATAAAGAAGAAACTCATAATTCATATTTACAATTAACATTAGACATAGAATATGATACAATCAATAGTATAGAAAAAATGTTTTATGCTTATGCTAATCATAAATTAACAACATATTCACGTGAAGAATGTATGCGTATAGCAATTGAATATAGTTTTGATGATTTATTAGATAAACTTGATTCTAATGAATTACAATCAACTGATGATAAGCAGATACAAATGATGATGGATGATGTACAAATGCGATTACGTTTACAAATTGAACGACGTTTAGTATGATTTTTGATTCGAAGTTTTTTTTTTACGTTGAACTACTTAGAGCACAGAAAAAGTGGTGATTTTGATGGATAAAGTCTCATATATATGTAGTTGGATGTTGTCATAATGATGTTCGATATCTTGAAATACTAAGAGACTTCATGTATTTCACTGAATTTTTTTAGTCAGTCATATCTAACAAAATTTGATTAATTGAAATAGTTTCTAAACGTTGTATTGATCAGTTTTTTAATCAGAAATACTTTTAACAAATGTCGTTAAACAAACCGTTTATACTTAATTAAGCATAGCTACTAGTTCAAATACTTGATTAATCCTTGTGGACTTTTATCTGCCAAAATCACTACTGTTGGCATGCTCTAAACAATCATCTTATTTTATAGGAAGCTGAAACTACAGCTAAAATTCTTTTAATTGGTCCATCGATGAAGAAAGGTAAACGCTTATTTTTGTACCAAGAGAAGAACCTATTGTTCTTTAATAATTTATTAGAGATCGAATCAATTGGCAAAGACGTGATTGTTTTGGATCATCATCGAGAAATCTTCATAAAGCAATCGGATACTGGTATCGCTTCAACCAAAATGAAAGACATACAGTAATTTATTTTCTAAAAGATAATCTACAAGGAGTGTTGAAGTATAGGGATAAAAATTTTAGCCTCCGCCTTCACTCGCGTCACAGATTGTATATCAATGAAATCTTGTTAGAATATATGTAATTGCTTCCTCATTGTACTTTTGAAGAATAAAGTAAAAGAAGGGTGAAGAAATGTATCCCAAAATAGATAGAGTAAAACAATCTTTGTGTGATTAGCAATAGCAACTACATTGTATTTCACATTTTAATCCCGTAGGTATTATACTAACAGCTCTTTTCATTCTAATTCATAGACGTAACAATGGTAATATTATCTTGCATGAAGAAATTACTGGTGGACCAAAAAGTTTTGATCGATTACCAATGAGCATTGATTCATTAACAATATTAACACGTGTTCAACAACGAAAACGTTTAGCTGCTGAAGAAAATGATAACAATTTAGATTTACGTGGAAGTGAAACACATCGTTTAGTTGTATTTGATGATCAGAAACAAACTATGTCATCTTCTGTTGAATATGAACAAAATAATATTGAGAAAAAATCATTACCTCATTTACATGAACCATTTTCATTTGATGAATACGATCATAACAATATAAAAGTATTCAATACTACTTCGATTAATACGAAAAGTTTTAATACATCAGCAAATACTAAACAACAATATCTTATAGAAGTATATTGTTTAAATTTGAATTTCGAAAATTAACTTTTATCTTAATATTTCTCGTAGTTAAATCAAAATAACCAACAACGTAAAAAGAAAAAAATGTCTCGATCATCAGTTGAATATGGTAAACATAAACAAAAACGAAAAAGACATAAACACTATGAATCAATATCATCAAACATATTCATTAATAATATTAATTCAAAACATTCATTTCTTAATAACTTATTTTTATTATATCAAAATAAAAAACAAAAAACCATAAATGATAATCGAAAAAAAAAACATATTCAACTACCAAATGCTATCAATGTCAATACTATGGTAGAAAATTCGAATACAACAACCAAGATATGTAGTAATGATGAGATTTTCACACTTAAGAATGGAATAAGTCTTCAGGATAATCTTTTCATACAATCAAACGAAGATTTATCATGTAAGTTTACAATATATTGTTAATTTAAATCTGATATTATCTTCGTTTAGTAATTAATGAGTTAAAGCATAGTAATTTATTAAACTCTTTTGGAGAACAACAATTACAAAACGATAATTCACGTCCGACAATCAATATTATTACTGACTCAATATCATTGACATCAGTACATGATAATATTGAAAGACAAAATTCATATATTAATACTTCCTTAAAACTTGATTATTTATGTTATCCTTTGGAAACCAATGAAGATAAAGAAAATTTTCTGGATCAGTTCCTAAATAATAGAGATCACGATGGAGGCTTAGACGAAGAAGAAGAAGGCAACAACGAACAAACCTCACAATTGAACAATATCATTATAAAAGAAAATTATTTTATTGATCATAAGGTAATTGTTCTTGTTAATGCCATAGGACTAGAGATGTGAGGGACCATGAGAAAGAGAAGTTATTTTTTTTCGTATAGGATGAAAAACACCAAAAATTGAATAACATTAACAAATTGAAGGATAGAGACGAATCAACAGAACATCAACAATTTCAGGACGAAGGTTTTCAAGACAAAGGTAAATTCATATTATAATGAAAGTTGTTTCAAAAAAAAAAGAAATATGACTTCACTCCTAATGATTTAGAAGAAATGGCTGATGACGAGAGTAACTTTGAAGAGAGTGAAAAGAGTTATGATACAGAACATTATTTACGCTCACTCTACGGATCTTTATCTTCTACTATGAAACAAGTTTATGTAATGTACCAATCGAAATCATCTCGACTTAAGTATATGATTTTTAATCGTCGTTCATTAAAATGTTTATAATCTATTCATAGATCATCATTGGATTTAGCTCATATTTTTATTAGCTTTCTTCATATACGAAAAGATGTTGCACATGAAATTGCTTCGACAATTATTGATGCTCGGCAACGTTTAGTTCAATCTAAACTAGCACAAAAATCTTCATCAAGCGCTAATATCGATGGAAATTCCACATCAAATATACATATAAATGACGAGAGAGATGATAATGATGATGATGCATCGATTAGTTCCGGTATAGGTACTACTGAAGATAGTGATAATGATAGAAGAAAGAGATGTAATCTAGATGAGAATAAGATTTTTTGCTTATCAAATTCACAACGTATTATGAATCGTATAACTACCTATTTATCCGAAGTTGATTGGAGAGTATTCAATTACATTACGAAACATTTCTTACAAAATGGTATTTCATCATTGTGAACGAGAAATTCATGTAATTAAAACGAAATATTTTTCTTAACAGGTACTATGATTACTAGTCATGCATTAGAATTTTCATCGGCATTATTAATAGATCTCATGTAAGTTTGATAATAAATTCTTTATTATTTGTATATTGATATTGTTCGTTTTTTTTAGTGAGGATAGTGTTTATCAAACATATTTTCATTCGAAATGGTGTTCTGATTTATATGTTAATTTGAATGATAAAAAAGAAATAAATGACATTAATAACACACTTATTGAAGAGTTTTTCAAGAAATCTATCTATTATTTATTCAATCGTCTTCAACTGATCAATTTACCATTGTTGGAATGTATTGCTCTACTGCATACTTTAAAAAAATATATGAGTACAAATCTTCTGCAAGAGTTTATCTCCTTAGAATGTCATACAGTTCCATTAGGTCTCGATCCTTGTATTTGGTTTTCTACTAGTAAGAATCTAAGAAATGAAATTGTTTTAATTGTTCTTATGAGATTTCATTGAATAGATATTCTTATCAAAACTATTTGTTCATTAACTGATGATATTTTGAAGCAAATGAATAATGATTATCTATCTGATTATACAAAGTTCGAATATGTTTTAGTATCTTATTTTGGTAAAATTCAAATCGTTCATAATCTTCAAGATATTATTGAAATTCATCAACATCAGACGACATCGAAATCGTCAAGTACAATTTCTAACAGCAAATATCTTCTGCATGTAATCGATTTGAATCAGGCACCTAAATTTTTTTCGCATCAAGCTTTTAAACGATTTAAATTCGATGAACAAAATCAACTAAATGGTGATATTGAAGCACTCAAAGATCTAGTTTTACTTGATATTGAGAAACGTGTAAAATTCTTTCCTTATCCCAACAAGAGAATATTTTCAACTGATCAATCGTTTTCTCACCGAAAGCTAGTGGTTTGTCAGCTATCAATTATGCTAGTTTTCCAAATTAAAACGATTTCGACCATAAATAAGTTACTAATTCACCATATAAAGACCTAAGAGGATTTTTTTAATAATCATATTCGAAATCAGCATGATAGACAGCTTATAATTCACTAGTTTTCATTGTAAAAGTGATTGATCCGTTGAAAAAATTCGCTGCTCAGAGTTATTTTGATGAAATATCTTTGTTGAATAGAATATCAAATCAATGAAAGAATCTTATATACCTCTGACTATAAATGATTTGGTGACACATCAACAGAATCGTGTATTAACTCCATCACCTTGGGTTTCAGTTCAAAATCATCAACGATCAGCAACACAAAAACTACCTGTCGATGACTATAGTGTACGAGAAGATTTATATCACTTTGATGAAACTACTGATTCTACAAAACCGGATAATTTACCACCAGAAGTGCGAGATCTCTTAGATAATATGATTAGAAAATATGGTACTATTGAAGACAACTTAGAAATATTAACAACACGAGATCTATATGAAGGTTTGTCAGAAGATGTAGCACAGTTGGTAGAAAATGCTATTGAAGCTGTACAAAGATTTGATCGTGAAAATAATATTGGTGACCGAAAGTTACAAAATAAAAAGACAGTAAATGATCGATTGACTGAATTCTTCAAATATGCTGGACGACATGGAGTACGTTTTAATATTTGGATAGAGAAGAAACATTGTTGACATATTGTTTTTGTTTATTACAGGTTCGTCTATTGGATGATGTATTAAAATTAGCTAAACTACGCTCAAATGATCCCAAAAAATATATTCCACTTGCTGTTAACATGCTCAAAGATCGTTTGAAACAAAGTGGCACAACACGTGTACGAAAGCAAGCTGTTCGTTTTGGATACACATTAGAAACACTATTTATGGCAACAAATGATGAACCAGCATTAATTGCAGCTATGTTGAAGAAAAAAATCGATGAAAAGAAATCGTTTATTTTTTCCGAAAATTCTGGTGAATCTTTAACTACTGAATTAGATTCATTACAACAAATTACGAAAGAAGTGGATAAAAAGATTGATACATCACTCGTTGAATCACTAATCAGTACAAAAACTTCATCACATCCCTCCAAAATGTCCACAATAGATAAACATCGACAAATTTTACCAATAATTGATGAAGCAATCGAGTCAACAATGTCATCAAGTAGTACAACAGATATTGATAGAGAATTTTATTCTGAAGCTATGATGTCAACTACAATTGTGTCGCATGATGGTCTTACTCTGGCTCAGCTCGTAGTTCTTGTTATTGGACAGAATCAAGAACCATTGAAACTGACAAATATTCAAATTGAACAGTAAGTAATGCATTTATCAATACTTTATTCCTTCTTATGTTGACGAATGATTCTAAATATCAATTTTCTTTTTCCTACTTGGGATAATTCTTATCATCGACGTCAATGGTAAATATCATCTCTAAAACTGTCGTGTTAAATGTTGAAAATATTACTCGAAAATTCATTTTCAGAAGTTCTTTCTTTACAAAGGGTCACAGTTCTATCAAGATACTAACTAATATATAATAGATCTTCCGAGAAAACTACAATCGATTATAAATAAAATTTTTCGTTCTGCTAACAGTTGAAATTGTAAACTGCGATTGGAAGAATACACTAATCAAGAGATGTCGTAAATACACGCATACACTGTATATTGCTACTATATGTTACTTCCACATTGTAGAGGCTGATTGACCTCTTGTGGACGGTCATCATTTGTTCGATCTAGAAAAATTCTAGTAATAAATAGTTCATTTTTTTCCAACAATAATATCAGTTCGACTCCAAGATTCTTCTTCTTCTTCTTGCCAACCATCCATTCTATCTTTTCAGTAGGTACAACAGAGTTTTATCTTATTTATTTCCCCAAAATAAACCATATACATTCAAAAAACAACAGAAAACAGTTGTTCAATACAAATAGTGTGAACATTGTTTCTATTCGACAGTATTTACTGAAAAGTTAACAATTTGTATAATATTATCGAGTATTACCTGCATGAAGAAAACAAAGTTTAGAACTTACAAGAAATGTTCAAGCGATACTTGTTATTTTGCGATAAATGATAACTGGTCAGTCTATGCTGTTATGTTCTAATTATGAAGAGAAATCAATAAATAAATGTTAATTACATGAGAGCACGCAAACTTTCTTTAATTTTTTCCATCTTGAAAACGGTTTCTATCTTGGCGAGAAGGAAAGGAAAGTAAAGCGTAACGTTTTTTTTGAAATCTTTAAAAAAATATCAGAAAATTTCTGGAAGATGTACTCGTTTTCGACTTATCCTTTTAATGTTTCTACAAGAATGTACATTCCATTTATTTTAGGTTATTATTTACATAAAATTACTAGTCAGTAACAAAATAATCAAAACGCAGCAAGCATAGTGTTCTACATTGCTTAACCAACTTTTCAAGACTGTTGGTCGTAGGTTATTGAAAAACTCATCGCACATATCAGACCTTAAAATTGTCCTTGGTCACGTCAACAATTTATTAAGATAGATTATAATTTTTTTGATGGACTCATCTCGATGCAATACAGTGTCAAAAAACATATATATAGAGTAACCATGTCATCGCATCTGTCTCGAGCAATATTTTCAGGATCAATTGAAGAGTTAATTCTTTTTATTAAAAAATAATCACAAGTTTGTCTCACAATCAGTGCAAGGATCTAAATAATATCACGAATAGACACAAATAACAAAGTGTTCGTTTTCTAAACAACACACACATTACAACCTCTTGACGTATCTTTATTTAAAGCATACTAACTTAAGTTTTATGTTTCATATTATAAATGTTTCAAAACATATACCTGAACAGCTCATCTAGTTATAATCTTTTTCAGTAAGTTTTCTTTCGATTAATATACTCAGACTCACTTCTTGTCTTTAACTAGCTCGGTGGCAATCAATCATTATAAAAATACATAGCACATATATATTTCTGTAGTTATCTGATGTCTAATGAAATATCATTCAATGCTTATCACATTGATGTTATTGCCTTAATCGTTGACAAGAATTTGACATATGCTGTAAGGATATGTCTTTCCAACATTTGCAATATCTGATCTATCGATAGATCAACAAAATGTTAATTAAAGTATTATTAAATTGTTTTTACAAGTTCTCCTTAGTAGCTAATGGCTACAAAACACATCTTTATTAACATTTTATTTAATGCAGAAATGTTAACTAATTTGGAAATACAAAAGAAGAACTCATCAACTTCCTAGGATGAAGATTACAACTTTTGTAGGCGGTCGTAAATAATCCTACACACATACGCTTCTTTGCACTCACAAGAAAGACCACTTTCCCTCTCTCTGCATAAACACATGAGAAATGATCATTTTATGTAAAATAAACATTTACGGTTTAATTAGTTGTTCGACTTAATCTAAATAAAATAATAAATTTTTGTTTTGTTGTAAATAAATATTTGCTATTGAATTTGTTGTTGAATTCAGGATGCAAAGGCAATGTGGTCGATAGGTACAACTCAACTCATAACTAACTTATGACTATATACGATCATATTCTACAGTAGTGCACAATCGTATTTGAACGCATGGCGTCGTATACGACGACTGGATTTTTGACGTAGTTCATAGTACTCAGCCGTTTACGATAGTATCTTTTCGACCTGGGCTACTAGAATACTGCTGTAAGACAGAGATTAACTTATTTGCATCACGCCATAATTATCCCATATACGAATTGTTATGAACACAATATCCAATAAATGTCTGTTGCAGATCATCTATTATCATTTTTAATACATAGATTTCTTTATTTGATCTGAGTTTTCAAATTCATTTCAACCCTTTCATTTTCGTTTTTTTTTTTAATGTTTGAATCAGAACGAATGATTGAGTCTGTCTTATTTTTAATAGAATATATCTGAAACAAAAGCTTTCTACGGTACAATTCCAAGATTATTTACAAAAGTTAATGGAAACAACTGTCATACCAGACAAATTTAAACTAACAGAAGAACAGTTAATTCAAATTGGCATTGAAGAAAATATCTCAATCCTAGATGGTATATAACTTGTTTTGAATATATATTTTGCTGCGTTGAATAAATATTTTAACAAATATTATTTATTTACTGTCTTGCATTTTATATATTTTTATTTAATATAATTTTCCGAGTTTACAAATATTATGCTCGTATGATTTCATGTGAATTGTGCAAGAAAGTCATGTATTTTCTTTTGCAATTATCATTGTCATGAAAGACAACGAAGGATATATCTTCTTCCTTCATATTCACTCAATGAATTTCAATAAAAGTGATCAGCGAATTCAAAGCTTCATTCATCGAACAGCTAAATAATGATTCCAGCACGCATGTGATGTTATTTGATAGCAACATACATAATTGTTTTTTTTTGCATTGTACAACAGAGCATCCTTCAATCTATTCGTTGATTTAAAATAATCAGAGAAGTGTTGAATCTATTTCTCTTTTTTTAGTTCACCATATTGGAGCATCACAAGGCAATCTTCATTTAAATGAAAACCAAATCCGATCTTTAATGACTCATATAAATTTGGTTAACTGGATGTCGTTAACTTCCACGTTACCAATAGAACAACAACAATCATGGCTTATTCTTCAACTCGATCAATTAATCGAATTATGTAATCAACAAATGATTGATATCGATAAACTTCTTGATAATATACCTACTTTACAAAATTCATCATTATTTGATAGTTCTAATATTAAGTTTACTCTCACATCTTCACAAATCGCACATTTGATCAATCAAAATAATTTTGATATTCGAAAATTAATAGATATCGAACAAAATTTAAAACAACAAGACATACAAGCTCAACAATTTCGTTTGAATTCATCACAATTGGCTTATCTCTGTGCTCATCATCGTGCTATTAATAATCAAGGAATTATTGGACTTTCTGTTGCTCAGCTAATAGGCATCTATATGTTACAACAAAAATTAAATGAAAATGATCCTTCATTATTATTTTCATTGGATTATCAACAAATCAAACATCTAGCTTTAATTCAAAGTAAGTAATCGATTCAAATTCTATCATCGATTCGACTTGATTTATTATTTATATTATATTAGACATGAGTTTAGAACATTTTCATTCGTTACCTAGTTCCAACAAACCATTCCAACTAACACACAATCAATTGATTCATCTTGCTATGGAAAATAAAATACCAATAAAACAACTCATATCAATTCATAATGATCAAAAATCAAAAATATTCGATCAGAAACAACTCTGTGCTTTGATCAATCAAAATAGTCAACCAAATATGATACAAAAGTCTGCTGATCTTACTCAATCGATTGATAAATCATTTCATATACAACAACATGTTCATTTGACTGTCGAACAAATTTTTTCTCTTATAAAATCTTCTAATATTAAACTCAATCAATTGACAACTTTTATAACAGAACATATCGATGTAAATATAAAATGGTTAAAATAGTCTTTTGTTGAAATATATTCTTATTCATAGATGATAGAATTTCGTTTTAAACCAGAACAACTAGTTACACTATGGGATATGAATATTTCGATTGATGATTTAGAATACACTACATCTTCACCAAGATCATTATCTCAATTTATTCTCAGTGATGAACAATTTAGTAGTTTACTTTATTCAGTTTCTACTTCTATTCTGTCCACACATTATAAATCATCAATCATGATGAAGCCATTGATTCAATCCAATAAATCTATCAACATTATAGAAAAATCAACTGATATGCAAAATCAATTACATTCTTCTCTTGCCGATCAATTGACAGCTATGCATGAACGACTTAAATCAAGTATACAAACTCATATTGAAACAGTCGAAATAGTATCCAATTCAATATTAAAACGTAATCGCATTGAAAATACTCTCAATCTTGTTCATCAATTGAGTCTACATTCTATTGATGATATATCTACTAAAGAAGTAGAAACTATTCCATCATTTATACTCGATTTACTCAAAATAAACACAATAACAGAAAATATTTACAAATCAATTAAGCAAGGTGAAATAACATCAGATATACTAGATAAACCTGTTAAACTTGCTACAAAATCAAAAGAAATGATTGATCTTATTGCAAATGGTAATTTAAACAAGACAATAATCGAAAGTATTCAAACTTATGAACTTAGTTTTTCTCAAATTTATAAAATTCAAACACAACTACTTACTCCAAAACTTATTGGTAATAATCTTTATTCTTCTTATTTAACTTAATCAATCACTTGTATATATATATATGTATTTTAGAAGAATTCAAATCAGAAAATCTCTCGAAACGTATTCTCGATGCATATAAAAGTCAATCACCATTGCAAATTATTAATAAAGTTCGTTCATCAGTAACACAATTGAATAAATTACTTCTTCAACAGTCATCAAGTATTTCTCAGTCAGATCCTACTATAGTACCAATCGTCCAACAGACAACAACACAAAATATTATCACAACTGATAATGTATTCGAGAGTGATGATCTTAATACAGAAAAACAAATTTCATCTAACGAAAATAGTTAGTAAAAAAACACATTTTTTGAGAAAAGTGTTCTCTCCCTCTTCTAATATCGGTCACCATAAAGGATAGAGATCTGAAAATTTGTGTAGAGAAGACTTCGTGAGTCAACAGACCTATCATTATATAGCGCTCAGCTATCTGTAATGTAAATTTTGTGAAGGTTCGCCAACCTCCTCAAGAATTGTGATCATTATGCTCTAACCACCAGTGTACAAAAGAAATCAACTCTTGCTCTTTCAAGACTCATAACTCAGTGATAGTTCAATATGTCAACCTAAAAATTTTTGAAAAGCTTTCTCTATATCTTAATATTGTTTCCAGAGACAACAATTTTCGAACAAATGAATTTATCTGTTGGATGGAAAATGTAACAAGAAAATAGTCACATGTATTATAACGCGACGTTATTTATATACGATCTGTGACGCGAGTGGAGACGGGGTCCAAAATTTTTACCTCTATACTTCAACACTCCTTGTAGGTTGTCTTTCACAAAAATAGATTTCATTCATCTAAACCTAGTTTCCACTCGAGTAAGGGAGATTCTGATAGTGCTGCTGGTCCTACGGAGGAAAATATTTTCAGATCTCTATCTCTTATGATGACTGAGATCTGATCAGGAGGTGAGGAGAAAACTTTTGTCCAGAGGTGTAAATCAACATATAGATCAATAACACTTGTATAGTAGTTGACAAATCATATCGAGTAACTAAACAAAATCCAATTATTATTTATCCTAAATCACCCACCATTCGACAACAAATTCTACACGAACTTCGTGATCGTCTTGATGGTCAACTACTTGAACTTAAAAAAGAATATGGTATTGAACCTATCAAAGGTAGTTTTTTTTTTCATTTCTTTCATTCATCTCTAACATTCCTATCAGGTAAGCCATCGATTCGACAGATCACTACTAAACTTCGAACAATGGAAATTATTAAAGAACTTGAAACATTAATTGGTCGACAAATAGATGAAGTCGATATTTTAAATATTCTTGAAGGTCACATAAGTGCTTTACTCGATGAAGTACAAGTAGATACTAACCAAACAAATGTATTGTTTAATCGTAATATTCAACAACGATTAAATAGAATCAATGAACGAATTCAATTAGTTAATATTCTTCAACATGATATCGAAAACAAAAGATTAAAACGTATGTTAGTTTTGGTTTTTTTTAATCGAACAAAAAAAAATCATATTATTCAGGTCAAATGAATCTCGAAGAATTAACTGCACTTGTTCTTGAAGATTTTCAAAAATTTGAACAACTTACGAATATTCATCTTACAACAGATGATTTACGTATTATATCAATGAATCGTTTTTCATCACTTGAACAATCTATAACTCGTCAATTATCAGAATCTGAATATCGGTATTTACTTGAAAATCATTTACCATTTGATTATATCGAACAAAAAGTTCTTAAACGACCATTAACAGTAGAAGAACGTATTGAACAAGAAGAATTGACTTTACAACCATATCAAGAATTATTTACCGATAAAACTTCTATTTTATCTAGAAAATTTATAGACAATTTAAAACAACAACAAAATATTAAACTTACTCATACACAATTAGAACAAGTACATGAATTTCTTCTTCTTATTATTATTGAACACTTTTGATTTTTATTATTATATATAGATTTTACAATATCGAGCACAACTTGTTGATCAATATGATATTATTCATTCAATTTCTCCATTGATTAAAATTATTGAAGAACAACTTAATCGTTCATTAACTGTTGATGAAAAGAAACGTTTAATAGATGATGATTATTCTATGATTGAACAAATTAAAAATCTAAAATACAATAATATCAATAGAAAAATTCTTCCTATTACAGCATCACTTCTTCAATTAGTTGAAAATACACAAGATAAAAATTTATTAGAAAATATAAAATATCTTGAAAATGATATTGGACGATCATTAACAAAACAAGAAATAATTATGGTTGCAAATGGTGATATTATTGGTCTTGAAAAATCATTTAATAAATCATTAACAACAGAAACAATTAAATCAATATATAATAATCGATTTATTGATCTTAAAAATGAATTAAATCGTAATTTAACTGATAAAGAAATACGTGATATTCTCAATGGTAAATTAAGTGGTATCGAAAAAGCACTTGGTCGACAATTGGTAAATTTATCTTTAAATTAACGCAAAGATACTGTCATATATTCATTCGATTTTAAGTTTACAGTTTCAGTTTACTGACCATCGATTCAGTATAGTTAGTATACACTTACATGAATGTTCACTAAAGTATTGGAACAATACTCCAGTGGGCCTTGTTACAGTGTGCATCCAGCCGAACATTAGGTGAAAACACCGAAAGTCATCCTTTTATTGAGTCAAATATCGTTTGAGACATGTTCTATCTAATAGAATAAACATTTTTATTATGAAAGAGTAGAACAACTAGAATTCAAAAATTAGCCTGAAAAAACTAGTATCAATGAGAAAATCAATCTTAATTCATCTGGTGGACACATCCAATAGATATTCTGAATATTGTTTGATACCGCACATCGAAAAAACCTTTTAATTTAAATGAAGGATTTTTGTGACAAAAAAAATCTAAATTAATTTTCGGAGTGACTAACAAAGGAACACTTCTAAATATCAAATGGATTTCGAATCTGGACCATGTGCATCATACAGACCCAAATGAGCTATAAATATCGTGAGAAGATTTCGAGCTAATAGCTTATTATTATCGAGATATTGTATGGTTTTCAGCTGAATACTATGGTCCCTCTCAGGGGCAGCAGAAAAACTGAACTTTGAATTTCGATTTGAAACTTTACATAGAGAGAAGCCTTAATGAAAATAGTTTATTGTAAAAGTTTCAGATCTTTTGATTAATTTTATTCTAAGATACGGCTATGGTAAAAGCATGTTTTTTCATGCCGTTCATATACAACCACGGTAAATTCCGATGTTTTTAACAGCAATAAACTATTAGCCTGAACTCTTTCCAGAGTATGCATAGCTCATTAGAACTTGCATGATAGATAAAGTCCCGACTGAAAAGCGATTTGGCACTAGGAAACGTTTTCTTGTAAGTTGAGTAAAACGAACGCTCAGTCCTTAGTGTCAACCAACCCTAACAGCAGGTTTTCAAAAAAATCTTAATGCTTTCGCTCAACTTCTTTCTTTCAAATTCCAAAGAATTTCTATCGACAATCAATAGTGTATTCAGAATCAGCATGCGAAACTACATCTGGTGATGTATGGCACAAAACATTTTCTTGAAAAAATGTGGGCAAGGGTTCCCTCGATCTCAGGTGTTTTCTTCCGAAAATGCTTAGTGATTTTCTGAACGATATACAATCACTTATAAGCAAAATAAAAACATTTTCAACAACGAAAGTCATATGACCGTCTGTCATGTGAAAAATACACATTATGCCTGTATCGGTGACTCATTATTTAGTAGTTAGACCAACAATGTACAACTCTATTTGCAATATGACAAAAAGAGATGATATTTTCATAGCTGTATTTTATGATAGGAGCCACCTGATGAGCTAAAAAGATTTACAGGAATTATTCATAAAAAATTTTCGAATTAAGTTCGAACTCAAAAGCAAGTAAATAGTTGAATATATTGTCTACAAAAGTTAAAATACATGAATCATTTCTTTTTTTGTCTTTAGACATCTACTGAACGTTTGACATACAAACCAGTCAATATAATCGATTTGACTGCATCTCAACTTACACATACTCCTTCTATTGATACAACAGTTCAAGAATTAGAAGATGTTTTAGAGCGTCGTTTAACATTAGATGAAATTCAAGTAAATAGGATTTTTAAAATTAATTCATCTCATTTTTCTAGTTATCAATCGTTATTTTTTAGTATCTAACAGATCAACAAAACAATGTAGTAAAAGAAGATTTTAACAAAAAACTATCATCTAATCAATTAGATATAAAGGAAGTGTCACAAATGCAATTAACAGATTTTGAAAAAGATAATTCTAATGAAGATTTATTCATTTTTGATCGAATATTGAAACAACCAATTCATTTCACTTTATTCGAAATTGAAAAAGCTATAGGAAAAAGTTTAAATAGTGATGAACTTAAAAGATTTGCTGGTTCACGTTTCATTCAAATCGAATATGATTTGAGCAAATCATTAAGCGATTTACAACGATCGAATTTACTCACTGGAGATAAATTAACTATCGAAAGTTTAATTGATCGACAATTATCTCCTGAAGAAACAGGTATAGTATTATTTCTATGTTACTCAAATTATAGAAAAAAGTAGTGGTGAAAGTATTTTAATTTCTTATAAAAAGAAACTTAACAATTATTATTTCAAGCATTTAATGAAATAGTGACTTGATGACCTTGTTTCTCTATTTCTTTTTTGTTCTACAGTCAATAGTTTTTGTATATTCTAATATATATAGACGAGAAGCGAATTGAGCGTTTTTTTTTGAAATTGGTGACTAACAAAACGTTGGAGAAAAGCGAAAAGTTTTTTCAAGAATGGGTGTCACCCACTCGGGACGCTTCTTAGAAAAAGATATTATACATCGAAGACAAAATATGATCTACTATGATCATCGCAAATCATAAAAACACCTTTTATATGAACTACTGCATTTCTGGTGGATTAAGTAAAAGGGATAGTGAAGAGATATGCCTTGAAATAAATAGAATAATCCCTCTATGTTTAGCAACAGCAGCTGCACATGTTTCATATTTTAATTCCGTAGAGATTGTGCTAACAGCTTTTTGTAAGGAATTAAAATATCTTCACTACTATTTTCAGTAAACTCTAAGTAATTTTTTTTGAATGTTGTTTTTTTTATAGGGCCTCATATTGTTGATATAACAAATATTGAACGAATTCTTAATCGATCATTAACATTAGATGAATTAACTAATTTAGCAGGTGATCGTTTTGATGAAATTCGTATAATATTTCAACGACCATTTAAACATGAAGAATTAATTGATTTATTAAATGGAAATTATACGAAAATTATCAAATTAATTGATGAAAAATTAAATATACAAAAAGAAGATGAATTACAAGAATTACCTATTAATCGTATAAGATATTTTGAAAATATTCTTCGTAAGTTTTTTTTTTGATTTATTTTAATTCTTAATTTCAAATATTAGATCGTAAATTATCTCCACATGAATTACTTCGTTTTGCTGAAAATCGTTTTGAACCATTATCACGTTTACTTAGTGATGTTATGAAATCTGAACAAATTTTAGATTTAGCATCAGGTCATTATGATAAAATTGAAATATTTTTTAATCGTTCATTAACATCGAAAGAAAAATATGATTTAAAAAAAAGTAACTTACAAGCTAATATAAAATATTCAAATTCTTATGATGAACTTGAATATATTATACAAAGAAGATTAAATGAACAAGAATTACGAACATTTATTGGTAATCAATATCATGAAATTGAAATACGTTTAGGTAAATTATTAACAGAAAAACAAATACGAAATATTTTACATGGAGAATATGATTATTCATTAATTGAAGTTGAAGATCTTATTAATTATTTAAAACGAAAATATCAAGATAATCAGAAACGAACACAAAATATTTTTAATCAACTTATTAAAAAAATAGATCAAGATTATATTGAATCTCCAAAAGAATCTATTATAATAAAAACTTTAAGACAATTTAATGTTACTTCATCTATTCAACAGAAACAATCTGATCTTGAATTTCATCAAAGTACTAGTGAATTATTAGAACAACTATCGAATGATGTAGAAAAACATAAAATAATTAAACGACAAGATAGTTTAGTAGATTCACATTCATCAGAAATATTCGATAATAAAAGTATATCAAGTTATGATGAATTAAAACATTATCAACAACAATTATTATCCGATAAAGAAATCACTCCAAAATCTTTTTTCTCATCTCATGAACTAATTTCATCTGTTGTTGTTGTTGATGATGAAATTCAACCAAACAAAGCATTTGAAAATATAACACGTATTGTTGAATCAATTGCTGATAAAGAACATATTGAAGAAATGACAACTGTGACTAATGCTATTGATAAATTTCAAATGAAATTTTCTCGAAATGGTATTACATTTTTATTTAATGGATGCATCACAATAAATGAGTCTCTTACGAAGGAATCATTCTAAATAATAAAATCATTTTTGAGTTCGGACACTGTGCGTATGATAGATTCGAGTGAGTTATGAAAAATTCCAAAAGTATCAGTACCTTTAGGTATTTCGTTCAGAGTCATAGCCATCTTAATAGGTCTACTTGTAATTAGAATGTTCTGAAATTTCCAGCTCAAAAGAATGTTTCCTTCACAATGCGAGAATTTCATGAAGGAAATATCCTTTTGAGTTGAAAATTTCAGAATATTCTACTTATATTTTCATTATATCATTTTTTGTGAAATACGATCTAAAAGGTATATTACAGACCGTGACTAAAGTCCTGGATTGAACTCTGACTCCATCGGAGTCGCTAAAAGAATTTTTTTCGAAGTCAGAATCGAAGTTGAAAAAACTTTAGGAACGGAGTCACAGTTAAAAAAAACCGTGACTCTGCATGTCTCTAACTGTGACAGACACCTTCAATACTTCATCCCCTTCCGGCACCACAGGTGTTGTTGGCATACGAGCACAGACCGTATATCAATAAAGTCTCGTTATAACATATGAACTACTTCCTTATTGCGTTTCTGAAGGATTAGGTAAAACGATGCTCAAGAAATGTGTCCCAACATAAATAGTATAATCAATTGTTTCTTCATTCAAGATTATCAACCGTGTAATACCATTGACTTTCTGCGGCAACTGTCGTTTTTGTTCGATAGCAATCTCTTGATCAGCCTCAGAACGATTGATTACCTATGCTTAATCATTTTGACTTTTACAAATACTATCGATGTCAACGAATCATCAGGATCGATTAGCTTCTTATATAGCCGTAATCCTAGATCATTGTTCGATATTCACCGAGTGCTGACTGCAGGAATATCAAGCTCCGTCCACAGTTTTCGGACGTAAGTGACTCGCTACTTTTTGAATATTTTCCTTGATCCTGACCATAAGTGAACTCGATATGTGGATGGAGTCATACTAACAAATCATTCTGCCTCATCTTTTAATTGTAGTCAGACCTATAGAATCATGTAAATCATGACATATTTCTGTTGGAATATCACCATTTTCGTAATTTGAAAATACAATATTTCAAAGATCATTACTTTTCATTATCTAAAAGCTCAAATATATGCTTAAGTTATACACAAGATAGATAGATTTCTAGAGAATTAAACGGTGAATCTCTAGGAAAAAAAAGTACAGCTGAATATAATGAAAAAGTTATTCTGAAAATACTGAAAGGCTGATTTATTCAAACGCATTCTGTTATATCAACATAATTTTAAATGATTTTTCTTCAATAGTTGATAAGCCTAGCTATCATCAAACAACAGCAACATGGTTATCAAATCTTTATAAAGATACAACATTTTCTTATCCACCAACAATTGAACCTATTGATAATAAATTAATTAATCGTGAACTTTCTTCACCACAAATTCATACTGATGATGATTTATATTTGGGTTGGACATTATTTAAAAGTATTGACCGTCCAGATTTAGGTTTAAAAGAAGAAAAACCACGTATGATTAATGTTAAACATATAGCACAGACTTATGTTGTTGGTATACCTGAAGAATATGCTGACACTAAAACAAAAGGTAAGAAAATTATGAACTTTAAAAACAGTCATATATGTATATGTTATATATTACCAAAAGCTATTGCAAATAAAATCTATCAAGAAAAATCTATACTTCCTCGTTCACCCAAATCTCGAATAATAAAAGAAATGACTGAATTTGTTTCACAATTATTTCATATGCCAATCATTAATGATGCTACTGTAAACGAAAGATTAATTTATTTTTCGACAATTAATATTGATTTACTTTGTTTCATAGCATTTTATTGTTCCATCACGAACTTATAACGATATTATCGAATCTACAAATATATATGAATCAGAAATTATTCATATTGAAGATGATGAATTACAAGTAAAAGAATTATTTTAAGATGTCAACAATTCGAAATAAAAAAAAAATTTTTTTTTGTTCAAATTTCGCATTGCCGATATCTTATATAAATTCATTTTAATATAATTATTAATATTAGATGCGTGATTCACCAGAAACACTTGAATGGTATGAAGAATGTATTCAACGAAATATTCAAATACATGCTCAAATTCCTACTGAATATCAGCCATCGATTGTTTATTGTCATACAGGTCGTCAGTCAGTAATAACACCAGCTAAACGTGTTGAACAACGAAAAATATCAATAGAAGATGCTATGGAAAAATCCAAAGTAGTATTAGATCAACCAGAATCAAAAGTACCCAAAGATATATCTACATTCAATAGTGGTTTTATTGAACGTCGTAATCAATCATTACTTGATTTTCAATCTATAGAATCTACATCAACATCTCAAACGGTGAATATCATTTTTCTTTTTTCTTTTTTAAAATAAATAATTCATTTACAGTAACATGTAAAAGTCTTTGCCCTCGAATAAGCAATTTTTTTGGAAGTTTTTCAGAACACAAAACCGTTTGATGATGGAAGTAGACACGTATTCCTTGCGGAAGATATAGCACAAACTCAAACAAATTGATCGAAAGAATACTTAGCTCTATACGATACCAATACCAACAGAAGAATGCGAGTGTCAGAAAATCAATTCAACTCAAGGATGAAAATTGGAGCTGAAGAATGTTCATTGACAGAGAATTCAAGAGTCGATGATTTCTAAAGAACGAAGAGAAAAATCATGAAATATGATGATTTTAGTATCATGACCCTGGTCGACTAGGTACTCATGTAATAACTACCGACAATGTATTTGAAAATATTGTATCAAAACAGATGAATATTTTTGAAGTTTGTTAAAGCTGGGAGAATTGGGTCATTCTCGATGCACTGTGCTAATGTTGATGCGTTTGAGCTGCCTGTAATAATCACAGAGCCTAAATCAACTCTAGTTATGTGATAAATTTTTATTCGCAAAATTTATTCTGAAACCATTTTCGTCTTGGTTAATTTGAATTCTTTCTAATGAATAATTCGAATTTTAGTAGAAAACACTCTCTGCAATCATTTGTAACTAGAACCGAAAGTCATAAGTGCTCTTGTCGATTTTTATAAGTGCTGCAGAGCTGGGCAAGTACGGACTTTTTCGAGTATTTTGCCTAACTCTGAAGTACCACAGTATTGTGAACAAACATGCGACATGAGTATCCATTCAGGAGAATATCAACGACCACCACTACATTCAAACGATTGCAGGTCATCTCATCCCCAACTCCAAAAGGTAATACTGCCTATCTTCGAGATTGGAGCAAGATAGGACTTTCAAATACAAAACTCGAGCACTGAAGCAATTTTTGCTTAAGTAAGTGTCTGGAACGATCGGCTGATTCTCGAACATTGTGCTATTTTACTTGTGAATACGATCGGTTTCCATATTTATTGCATCCACCTTGAGAAATAGTTGAAACATTGAAGGCAAATACATTTACACCTTAGTATATATATATATTAAACACAATGTAGGTAACTGATTTAATTATACATACAATAACAACTTCTCAAAAGACAAATTTATTAGAAGCTTTAGAAGAATTATTTTCTCAAGAAAATCTTGATACATATCAAATAACTGAAAGTCATTGGCATGATATATTTCTTATATTACTTAATTCATATCTTCGTTCACAATCAATAAATCGTCAAGAAATTTTTCAACGATTAACAGATAAACTTCATGATTTACGGAATAAAGAACGTCGACGTTCATCAGAATTTTATCCAAATATTTCAATAGCATCATCAACAATTGATGAAATAATAAATACGTCGAATGAATCTGATATAATAGAAACTAAACGAAAAAGTTTTCATTTTGGTAAAAGAAAAAAAAATATTTCCAATAATTCAAATTTTTTTATTCCCATATTCATCGTAGGATTACGATCATCATTTGATAGTATGAATAGTATTCAAAGTCAAAATGATTTAGAATATAATAGTATACCAGTCATAATAGATCAACAAAGTATTATTAATCAAGAAAAAATACTTTCATCAACAAATAATAATTCTTTAATACAATCATTTTCACAAAATCATTCTTCTATAGCAAAATCTAAAATAGTCTCTCATGATCTTGTTCCTAAGAAAAGTTCTCAGTTTCAATCAAACATAGATAAAATTAATGTAAATTCAATCGAACATATCAACAAACATTCATCTGTTATAAGACAAAATTTATCAATTAATTCAAATGCTATTAATGAACATCAATGTTCTTCAACTCCTATGAAACATCGTCGATATAAGATTACTGTTATGCATAGTGATGAACCATTAGATATACCTTCAAATCACGTCAAGACATCAACGGAAGTAATATTTTCAATTTTTCTTTTCTCCATAACAAACTTTATATGTTTCATATAGTCTACTAAACTTCCTCCAATTGTACCTAAAAAAAGATTATTTCCAACAAAACAATCTATATCAACAGCATTATTCGATAATCAACTACTACCGTCTTCATCGACTACAACTACAACTAAACAGATTCGAAAGAAAATAATTTCTAACTTTCGAAATAAATAAAATATAAAATTTTCAAATAATATTCTATCATAATGTCTTTTAGTTTATATTACGTATTATTTTGCTCATCGAATATCATATTCAATTTCATCCGATAAATTGGATTCAGTGGATTTTGCTAAATTAATTATGATAGAATATGTATATAACTAATAAAAAGTATCTTTCGACGATTTCTTAATTCTTTACTTCAATCAGGAAAAATATCGAATGGGTTCTTCAATTGAAATGTTTAGCAATGTACTTATTTATTGAGATTATCGATTGAGAGATACTTTTGATACTATTTTTTACAAGTAATGTTAAAATTGAAATTCTGTCAATAAAACTAATAAATATCATTATCAAATTGTACAAAAATGTTTCAGATAATGTACTTTGAATGGTTTGATATATTCTCGCTTCTCTACATATACTTTAAACATACACGAAATGATATCATAGCTTTTGGTGTAGTTGACGTCTGTTAATAAGGAATGAGAGCAATCTTAAAAGTAATTGTGAAAAGTAAATCGTTGAAAAAAATGAACCCATTTTTGAAAACTCTTATTCAGTTAATGAAGTGACAAAGGACGATATATAAGAAATCAAGTTTTTCTCAAATTTTGATGTACTACTGAAGGTCCATCCACTGGTTTTAATCCTTGAGAACTATATATAAGGTACTTAGAGATACTGTGGCCCTCAAGATATTCTAAGATGAATTTTTGCAAATTTTTGCTTTTGAATTCAATTTGATACCTTTGTAGGTGCTCTTCAATTTTCTATAATCAATAGTTTTCATCGTTATTTACTTCATACTTAAAAATAGTTTCTTCACTTAGGTCTAGGTTATTTCTTGACTATATGATATTCCAGTGCAATCAATCCTGTACTATAGAACAAGTGAGTACAACATAAGACTTTCTCAAAAATTGTACACTATCGAGCTCTATATGTTTCACACATAATATCTTTCGAAACAATTGCGAGATCATTTCCTATATGAAAGAACGAGGTATATCGACGATATTTTAACAATGGTCAATAGTCCTATTAAAAACTTTTATGTATCAATAAGCAGCACAGCATCGATGATGAACTGATATAAATAACTTCTTTATAAATGAAAAACAAAATTTTTTGGCCTCGAGATTTCTGAGGGAACAAGAATATGAAAAAATTTATTTTTGAAATGCATATGAAATATTTATAGATTCTTCTAGAGTTTCATGCGTAAATCAAGCCTAAATACTCGAAATAAAAGTTTGAAAAAGAAATAATAAAAATAACAGACATCCTTTCTATGATCCTATATTCGTACTCGTCTCCAGGAGTCTGAAGGCCAAAAAAGATGTTCCGTTTATAAAGGAGTTATCTATCTCAGTTCATCAGGAATACTGTATTAATTATTGATATATAAAAGTTTTTAATAGGATTGTTCTGTTTAGCTAAAGTACCGTTAATATACATGATCCCTTCATATAGCAAAGTAGACTATTCTCGAGGACAATCTTGCAAGTTGACAATGCATTTCTTCTGTTATGAAAGATGTTATATGTAAAACATATAATGGAATATGATATAGTCAAGAAATAACTTAGACCTAAGAAAAGCGACCATTTTCAAGTATGAAGAAAGTAACGATGAAAATTATTGATTATAGAAAATTAAAGAGCATCTACAACTATATCGAATTGAGTTCAAAAGCAAAATTTGCATAAGTTTAATTTAGAACACCTTAAGACCCACGATGTCTATGAGTACCACATATATTCCTCAAGGATTATAACCAGTATTGAACCCTCAGAGCATCAAAAACTGATTTCTTATATACCGTTTGATGTGCTCCAAACTGCTCTACAAAACCACAAATATGGCGTTCTTGTTCAAGATAGATCATCAAATCCAACAACGTCTTTTGCTTGTTCTTGTCGATCATGCAATTTTTCATATTGCTTATGCAGGAACTTGAATTGAATCAAGTTTCAGGCTATAAGGTGGACGGTCGAATATGCAATAGATTATTCAATTTTAAATAGAACTATTGATGTACAAGCCAGTGTCAGACCTAGGACTTGAGTACACTGGAGCATTTTGATGGAAAGAAAGCAGGATTCAATAATACTAAAAAAACGTGTTTTGAAGCTCATTCAACCAGTGTTTTATGTAAATTTTCTATTCCGAAGGCACGATTTAAAACTTCGGGACAGCAAGTATCTATTTTTGAAAGCATAGACACATAGTTCGTAGTATAATAATCACAAACTTCGGAAGGTCTAACCCGATATTTGGAGGGAGGTGATCCTTAATCTAGATAAAACACTGCATTCATAATACTATCGAGTCATTTTCGCACTTTTTCTTCTGAGGAAAAAAATTTTCGAGAGAGAAATTGATCGTTCTCAGTGCCCTCTTCTAAATCTGACATTTATACAACGAGTCAGTATTAGTAATATCCGCGAGATATATGATTAAAAAGTTCGAAGACTATGACATTATCTACAATGACATTGTAATATGACGTGTCAATAGAAAAATAATGTAAAATTTAATAGAAACAAATAATGAACTATTGCAGATTATTATTTTTTTCTATAATAAACATTGACAACAGGTATTATCATAAAATTTTTTTATATATTCTCAAAAGAAAAAAAAATGATACAAAATAAAATAACAAATGTTTGTTTTTTATGTTTGTCTTGAAAGTTCACTACGTACATTTTGTAGTTCATTATATGATGGTAATTTATTTTCATCATTATCAATATTAGCTATTGCATCAGGATACGATGGTGGTAAATCTGGTTTAAAATTAGATAGTTCAATAGTAGCTATTTGAGAGCGTACCATAGGCATACGACGATTTGATAATAAATTATTTGAAGAACGATATGAATTACAAAATTTATAACATACATGAATAATAATCATGCCAAAAACAAAAACAGCTATAAGTATACCAATAAGTTTGAGAGTAAAAGTATATGAATTACGTTGATTAGATTGATAAGTTGTCGTTGAATATTTTCTAGTTGTTAATGATGTTAAATTTTTCAAAGAAAACAATTCATACTGATATAAACTACAATTATTTATTGACCAATTACATATCACTGTTTGTGAAATATGTTTTTGAATAGGTATTGATATTGTCTGTGTAATAAAAATGAAAAATAAGTAGAAATATTGATTGCTATTGAATAAAACAAGCATAATAGATTGATTTGATTGACATGTAAAAAAAAAAAAAATTATTCGATTTTTTTTATAATTTTTCTCTCTTGTACTTTATCCGATTTTAACGCCAAATGGTTTTTACCTTCATACATTTTGTCAATTCAGTATCACCTATTGACATAACTCGATAAAAAAAATCGACTCAGATATAATAATAAAAGAGAAAAAAAAAATCTAGAAAGAAAAGAAAAAGAAAGACTTCGGTAAATATCGTTATTGAGACGAACAGTCGAGACGTTTTTTCTTTTTCTTATTCTTCAAAGATGTTTATGTCACTTCTGTTTTAAATAATTTGATATGGAAATTCGAACACTTGTCATTAAAATATTCCTAGATATCATTTCAATTTACAATTCAACCTTTGTCAATTAGTTATTGTTTTGACAATTATGATAGACCTATAAAAGATTAGTGTACGAGAATATTCAGCACCAAAAAATTAAGCTTGCAAAAAAATAAATGTAAAGAATGTGAATGGAAATGAAGAGAAGACTAATACCCACATTCATATACATTCATTGATCTTCTAGTTCATATCATATTGATTTTAGTCTTTTCTTTGCGCGCTTAATTTTTTTGGTACTGAACGTACTCGTACTTATCATTCCTGTTCCAATCTTCAATTTAGAAGATATTCTTGACATTTAATGATAGATTAAATCAATCAAAATATTCGATTGATATTGTCTTCAATAGATATTCACAGAAATTTATATGAGATAATTGTGCAAGACATTTTTATTAAGTTTTTGTTTTCTCCGTTTATTTTAATCAATATAGAAACTTTTTATTTTCACTACATCGTATATTTCAAATTATTTTCTTTTAAATCTTTCATATTTATGTAAAACGTAGATGAACAAATTACACATTAGTTTACAAGATTTATGTTTTTGACTTCGTTTTTTTTTTTTGTCGTTCTTTATAGAACAACACTAACAAAAGAAGAAGAAAAAAATATATAGATAGTTATTATGCACACACATACAATCGAGATTCGTACATTTACACAAATTTTTAAACCCTGAGATAATACAAGATAATAATGAAAATATTGATTGACTAGTAAATTAATTTAATCAATCTTTTTCATGTGTTGATTCAGATAATGAAATCTGATCAGATTTATTATTCATTGTAGATTTCATATCGTTCTCGATTGGTGTTATTTGTTTATCAGCATTATTTGTATTTAATGGACGGTTTTGACGATATTGATGATAAAAAGGCATTCGATTTAATCCATTTGTTGATGATTGAACAAAAGGTTTTATTATATTATTTGATTGTGTAAAACGTGAATTATCGTATTGAGATTGTAAACTTAATGTTGCTAATTGATTTGTTGCATATTGAATTGATGTTGAATTGTTAGGTGGAATCATAAAAGACGGAGCTAAAATAATTATTAGAAATAAAATTAAATATTAAATATTAAAATAATAATTTTAACCTGGTTGAATAAATGTTGTTTGTTGTGTTTGAGGATAAGAATGTGTTGGATATAAATGAACAAAAGGTGGCTGAGAATAAGGATTATTATTATCAACAACTGGTGGTATAACATCGGATCGATAAACCTCAAAAATAAAAATGATTTTATTTTATGTATCAAAAAATTTATTTTATTCTTACAGGTAAATATTGTCCATCAAATGATAATGGTTGTGGTTGTTGTAAACTATGTGTAGGAAATACATATTGAATTTGACCAGTTGGTTGTTGATGAAGTAATATAGGTAATGGAATACTATTTCCATGTTGAAATGTTGTTGGAGATATCATTGGTACATAATTATACATAGGTGAACCAGGTGTTTGTTGTTTAAAATGATGATCAATTAATTGTTGTTGTTGCTGTTGTTGTGGATAATATGAATTTAATGTTGCAGGATAAATTTGTTGAGCTAAAATAAAGAATTAAGTTTTTTTTTAAACAATTTATTCTTCATCATTTTTCTGATGGAAAAAGAAAAGAATAGAAAACATATCCCAATAGAATACGTTTGATCATATGCAAAAGCATTAGAATGATGCATAATAATAAAATCACTGAATTCTTTTTTTTTTTATGCTAATTCAAGAGATCTATATATGAAGATAGATGGAAAAATAAAATGTGAATGATAATTATTTACTTCTTGTATTTATTATATGAGTTGATGGTTGAATATTTGTTTGTTGTGTATGATGATTTGTATGAAAACGTTGTTGTTTTCGATTTAATTTATTTGCTATTCTATCACGTGTTTCATTATAATGATTAGTACGTTCGAAAGATGTTTTTTGATTAGGATTTTTTTCATTTCGACGTGTTATACGACGTGTTGTATTTTCAATTGATGAATTTGATGTTGTTATAGCACCATTAGATGATTCATCATTGGGAATAAAATTTTGAAATGAAAAATTAGGACTAGAATAAGAAGAAAATTGAGTTGATAAACAAAAACAAAAAAAAAATCTTTGTTTTTTATACATTCGAGTATTTGGTGTTTTAGTAACAATAATCGATTGTCCATTTTTATCAACATTATGATCAAGACCATAAAAAGCAGCTACACGATGAACAATCATTCGTTCATCTATATTACGAAAAAAAAAAACAAAAGAAAAAATAAAAGAAAGAATTTTAATTGAAAAGAAAAAACAAAAAAAAGAAAAAAATTCAAATATAATTTTTACAAGAATTCATTGCTTGAAATTGATGTATTGTTTGTTCTTCATTTTGAATAAATTGTTGAAAAACTTTTTCAAGACTTAATAATAATGTTCGATCTTTGGGATTATTACGTAATGTTGCTGTTATAAAAGATTCAGTATCAATACCAGAAAAATCTTTATATGGATTTATTGTATCATTAGATAATTCGATATTTATTGATTTATCATTTTCATCAGTAGATGATGAAACAACATTTGTTGTATTATCATCGTTTGTTGAAAGACGATGATTATCGGTATAATCCGTCTAGAAAAAAGATATCAATATTTAATCTTTGTTTAAAAACAAAAATTTTCTAATCAAGTCATTTATGGTCAATATGAATCTCTTAATACAAATTTCATTGACGATGTCTGTGAGAAAAAAATACCACACGTACAGGATTTACATGTATGTTACGTGAAATATTTCAAATTGAAGAATTCGAATAGTACACAGCTTGTTCTTTTATTTAACCATACAAATCATTAGGTTTATTTTTTGGAAAAGGGAAAAACTACTTGTATTAAAATTCATGATTAACAACGGTGTATTTTTGTATATTAAGTAAATCAATTTCTCGTTCACATTCTTCGGATATACAAGCAAAAAGAGAAAAATCCAATGTTTCCTTCAGTTCGATAGTAGGAGAACTTTTTTGAGTACCTGTAAAAATTATAGACATCCACAGGCAACCATCGGCATTTCGCGGACACTTATGAGCACTCCACGAACACTCATGAGCACCCCGCGAATACTTATGAGCACTCCGCGAACACTCTTGACTACTCTGCGGACATTTATGAGCACTTCGAAAACACTCATGAGCACTCCGCGAACAATGATGAGAGCTCTGCGGGCATTCATGAGTACTCTGCGAATACCTACGGATGCTTCACGGACATCCACGGTTATCTCGGTTTTAATTTATAAAAGATAACAATAGTCTTCTTGATATTTACTTTGTAAAGTGTTTTGTATAATTAAATATTAAAGTAATCATGAGTGTCTGTATGATATTTGTTTCGAAGTCAATCTTAGTTTTTTTTTACAGCTTTAGTAATGTTCGTCAGGTATTTAGAATTTTATTTTCTCCGGTTGAAGGACATTTTTTTGTTCTAGTGGTAGATTCTACGCATTTGTAAAAACACTAATGTATATATCAATAGGAACCTTTCAACACTTCTGCAATGTTGATAGCTTGTAATGACAGCAAAATGCACTCTCATACATATCTTTTACGGTTTCTATGAAAAAAAAAAAGATTAGTTTTCAATAAAATCTCATATGAACCATATAAAGAACAGATGATTTTTGTTAGCAAAAGAATGCTATCCTCTTCAAGGTCAATACACCATATCAAAAGTACTCTAATATAGGAAATAGCAATACTCTATTATCATATTTTGAATTAAAAAATAGCTTACATTGTCGGATTTATCATTAGTTCCATTCTGTAAAACATCACACTGTTCAGACGGTAAACTAATTCCTAAAAAAAAACAAAACAAAATTAATATTTATTGCGTCATTGTCTTTTCTCAAACCATCATCAATAGGAGCTGTTGTATTATTATTTTTATCAGTTTTTGTCATTTGTATATTTACACAACATGAATCAATAATATCCGCCATTTAATTATTGTTTTTTTTTTATTATTATTTTAAAGCACCATCAATGGTGGAGAAATATACGACGATAATCATATGGATCAATTTGAACTAGAAAAGAACGGAACAAAAATCTTTTTTTTCTTCTTTTATTTTACAAATCATTCACCTGTACAGTTAAATACTTGAATTAATCAAAAAAGAATAATATATGGTACATCAACTTAATAAAAGTACTTTTTTTTGGGTATAGACAAAAGAAAACAGAGATTATATCTTCTTATTAATATAAGCAAATAAACAAAATGTCAACAAAATATAGTTTGAGAAAGTAAACAATTGAAATTATTAGTTTAATATAGAAATGATAAGAAATAAATTCATATTTAATTTTAATAAAAGGAAAAGATAATATATTGAAATATTTTAATTGAAAAAGAAAAATTATTTTAATCTTTTTTTCTATTTGAAATAGAGGTCAGTATTAGTCAATGTTGGATTTCTCCCCACATGCAATAAATTTCTTTCGATTTCATCATCAATCATTACATGTGTCATCATAAAGAATTGAATTATAAATACAACTGTCTTCGAAATCAATTATTGCTAGAGACTCGTAGTGTAGTCTGACCGAGAAAAATTCTCTAACTGTTACCTTCCAGCAGGATAGGGTAATCTTGCATATCTCTAGTCCAAAGATGCAATGGTGAGATTAATAGTAAAGCTGGTGAGTAGTACATGAATAACTGACAGTAATAAGTAGTGTATCAACACTGCTAAGTTTTCTTAATAGAATTCGTTTTATTTGAGGTTGGCAACGTATTTAGAAGATAGATAATGGATATTTTCTTTTATAATCATTCTGATTTCGTATAGATTACTTCTTTTCCATGATTATACTAAACATAAAAGTTCTTTTATTTATAATTCTACTTTGGAAATCTATCATATAGTATAAAGAAAAACAGCTGATATATTCCAGTAGTTTCTTTTTTCAGATTTGATAAATACCAAAACAATGACTACTAACGATAGTATAACCGACGATGTAAGTTAATGTTATTTTTTTCTATTAAATCAGTCATGTTCGTAATTATCTATTCTTTAGACATTTTTCGACACGAACAAGAAAAAGAAATCGAAAAATCGGATTAAGCGTGATGCACTAACTGAAACAACAAATTCAATAGATAATGTGGCTGGAGATGGAACTACTAATGATGCAGCAGTGGTTGAAAGCGACTATACTTATGAATATGTAAGTCTACTTGGGAGCTGCAGGTCCACTTTTTTGTGAACTCGGACTCGAAAAAAGTTTAAAATTTGTACTCGGACCCGGTCGGATTCAAACCCGAGGCTTTTCCCATCAATATGTGGCACCCTTCTAGTGTACATGGACAAGTAGAGAATCAAGGTTTTAGCGATTTATTCGCCACTCTCTGAAAACAACCCAACGTGGAGGTATATCTTGTTAGTATATTTCTCATCTGGGGACCAGAGAATTCATAAAAAAGTGTACTCAGGTCTGACAAAAAATAAAACGTTAGACCCGGGCCTGGACTCATTTCCGACCGGGTCCAGATCTAGAAGGACCCGCAGCTACCTTAAGTCTATTTGTATCAATGTATTTGGACAGACTTTTATAAAAACATTATTGAACTTAACATCTAAAAGAATCTACTTGTACACTTAAAGTATCTATCATGATTATGGATGCGATAGTGACAGTGAACCAGTCTTACATACAGACTAACAGTGAAGATGATGACCGTATTATAAAATAATGGTAGTGGTCTTGAATTGATTTCGGTCAAGGAGGTCATTTCAAGGAAATAGCTGAATTTTATAAAAATAGACTGAAGATTTTGAGATTCACATCGGTCTATGATGACATCAGCGATCATCATCATCGTTGCATTCCTAATCATGATCTGTGAGTTGGAATAAGAGTTTGAATATTTTATTGTTTGTCTTCATTCATTTAAATTAGATAATTTATGTTTTTTTTTCTTGATAGTTGATTACTCGAGTATTTAAAACTATTAATGAAACGACTGGGACAAGCCCTGATCCATCAGATAAAATCAGATTGATTCTTCCACCAGTACAAGTGGGACGTATTGGTACAAAACGTACAGCATTTCTAAATTTTGCTTCAATATGCGCATTGTGAGTTATTCGATTGTATATTTTTTATATGAACAGCAAAAAAAAAAACAAATTTATTTAATTTTTAGACTTAAACGGCAAGAAAAACAATTACATGACTATTTTGTGGTCGAATTAGGTACAACGTAAGTAACAAAAAAATATTTTCGTTATTTCTTATTTTATTTTATTTTTGTTTGTTTGTTATTTAGAGCTTCTATCGATAGAAATCATGCTTTAATTATAAAAGGACGTTTTCAACAAACCCATATAGAAAATATTCTTCGTTCGTTTATAAGTAAGATAATTTCATTTTCTTATAAAAATTTTTCAATTATTTGTTTTGTTTTTCTTTTTTTTTTTTTATAGAAGAGTATGTCTTTTGCAAAACATGTCGTTCTCCAGATACATTATTAGGAAAAGCAGATCGTTTAACTGTGATTAAATGTAATACTTGTCATTCACAATATTCTGTTTCTAGTATCAGACCAAATATTCAAACTCATAATGGCTAAAATTTTAAAAAAATTTAACAAATAATTATTTTTTTATCTTTGTATTTAATATATACTTTTTCTTTTTAAATTTCGAATATGATGTGCACCTATTTCGAATTTAAATACTTTTATGTATTATAATCTTGAGCATTATTAATAAAACGTGATTTCTTTTGAAGATGTATAGTAGATTGAGAAATTTTCTTTTATATATTATTTGTATGTCGAATAGACATTTATTTATTTTCTTGTTGCTCTATCAATGTAGTTACTATGAATAACACATTATGATAAATTGCGAATTATATTAATTTTTGTCTTGTCTTCGAACTCGATCGGTACTAGAGAACACCATAGGACGAAAAACTTGCCCTTCGGATAATCCATTTTGTTCTGTACATGGAGAAACATGACAATTGTTTTTATGACGCAGAACCTACAGGTAGAGTCTGTCGGATCCAAAAGTTTTGGACTCGGATTCGACAAGGCAATATTTGAATCCTGCATGACATCCAACTCTAGTCGAACTTATTTCTTCTCATTGTTCGTCTGTTTTTATGGATTACATTTTGAATCACATATCTTTTTATTTATTTTGTTCATCCTATGGATATCAAATAATTCTTTTTTTTTTTCATTGTTGATTTCATTTTTGCTGGACAGACAAGTTTTTATTCTTATCAAAAATGCGATGAAAAGATCGAAAGCAAGGAGATCCTTTGTTCTGTAAAGACGAACTTTTTGTTGCCTTGGTTCTGCGTCCTGCAAAAGAGGATGAAGAAAGCAGTCTTGTGATGTTTTCTGATCAGTACATAATCTTTTATCTCGATATATGCAATATGTTATTGAATGCCAGTTATAAAACACAGATTACCTATTATTTTTATAATTAACAGATGCATTATTCAGAACAATTTAAAATCCATTGCCGATATTTTTGTCATTCGTGAAATGCTCTAAAATGATTGGAGAAGATCTTTTAAGGAAGCTGAATTAACAGAAAACCATACCTAAGATTTTCTATACGTATAAGAGTATTAAATCACTTTCAACGTGATGATAATCTGTCCACATGTATATGGTAGTAGAACCAGTAAAAGTTAAATTCCTGATTATCTCTGTACAAATTTTGGTTTGGATATAGCTTGAGAAAAATTAAATTATACGATTTGGAGAAAATACAAATTTGCCGATTAGTAAATCTGATACATGATAGAATATCCTCAAAATTTAGAATCAATATGGATATTTTTATTACAAAATCTGAAGTTTTAAAATAACCTTGATTTTTTCAATATAAATGATTTTGAAAGCTCATAAAGAAAAATCAAGTATTCATCCGCACGATTAATATAACTAAAGCAGACAGGTGTAATTTTAAAAAAAATCTCACCTCAATATTTTCTATGGAGCACAGTGAAAAAATTAGTCTGCTTTCATGTCACACACGGTACGAAAAACAAGATGTTTGCTTCTGTTCGTCTTCTTAAGCATCGTATTTTATATTTATATCCCATAGGAATTCATTAAAAAATATATGCGAATTTTACAAAAAAAAACAGATAAAAAAAATAACACATATTCATTGATTCACGGTTATATGATTAAAAAAAAGAAATCTTTTACAACAATTGACTTCAACACTACACATCTGACACACAGTGTATTGGTTTTTTTGTTCATCACGATAAATATAATCAAAACAATAATTTATGAAATTTATGTTGTATTGTAAATAATTTCATTCTAATCAGTCGAATGTATGATAAAAAATGACTAATTAATATAAATATAAAAATACATAAAAATGTAATGAATAAACATAATAAAAATATATTTATATTTGTGAAAAAATATTTTGATGATTGATTTGATAAATTTTGATCAATTAATTCTTTATATACATTTGGACAATAGATTTCAGCTATTTGAGCAAATGGTGACATTATTTCAATTGGTAAATTCATTGTCATATGATGAAAATAATGTATTGAATATATACTTGAATTTTTTAATAGAAAATTTACATTTTCTTTTGAACGACGGAAGAGTTGCGGAATTTGCTAGAATAAAAACAAAAAAAAAGCTATTAGCATAATCCCTACAGGATTAAAATAATATGAAACACGATGTAGCTGCTCTTTCCAATTACAAGAAGATTGTCTTTATTCTATCTATTTTCAGAAACATTTCTTCACCATTCTTTTATTTAATCCTCCAAAATGTAATGAGAACATAGTTCATGTATTATAACGAGACGTTATTCATATACTGTATTAGCAACGGCTGACACGATCTGTGAGACACTGAAATTTCGACCCAAGAAATTTTCAACCCGAGCTTAAATTGACTTCATCAATGCCTATAAAAAGCCTTATTTCTTTAATTGGTTGCTATATTCCGTAGTATTGAGCAGTATAGATGAAACCAGTCTAGTTTTTTGACGACCAGCACCGGTCTGGACTAGAGATGTAAGGTGATGAGTTGATCGGCGGTGGTGGCTGTTAAAAAATAACATTTAGTCTAAAATCAGATTATTCAATTTCTGACTGATTTTAATCACAGTAGCCTTAAAATATGTTTTCTCAAGTTTTTATTTAGAAGCTCAAATTTTTGAATAGTTCTTTAGACTTCTTGGCTCAGCAAATGATAAATACAACGCTAGAACTCTTTAGCATACATGTTATAGTGCGGGTCTACTATACCAAACAATACTTATACAAAAACAATCCTGATAAAATAAGTTAAAATCAGTGATTTCTTGATTGAACCGATTAAAAATTGGTTTTCAAGTATAAAGACAGATTTCATTTTATTTTAATCAATTCTAAATCACAAAAAGCCGACTAAAAAGTAGATTTTCTTCTCTTTTTCTTGGTAAGTACATTCACGAAAACTGATCCTGAATGTCCAAAATATGCGAAACTTGAATATGCTTTTTTGTACAACATCGGCGACGGCTGAGAATCTTTAACATTTTTTTTTGGCTGTCGACGGCGATGCGACTGTATCAGCTGGATGACGCCGATGACTGAGAATTTTTCCGAAAAAAATCGGTAACAGACTGTGTTAGGTCGGTAAATAACGGTAGACCGGCCGATTGCTGGTACCGGTTCCATCTATGCTGAGTAGTATACATCTTCGTTAAGACGTACTGCGCAGCAACTCAGCACGGTGTCGCTCTGCCGAACACTACGCCGTTCTGGTCAGCATTACGGAATATAGCAACTAATCAAAGAAATAAGGCTTTGTATAGGGTTGATAAGGTCAGTTTAAGCCCGAGTCAAAAATTTCTGTGACTCCGGATGGGATGCATACTTCTACTCTGTATACTTTATTATTCTTATTTGTTCTATATGAGAATAAAGATAAATATACTTGATAAGACATTGGATAAAATACAAATGACGGTAGTATATCAATTTGATGACATTTATCTTTATCATGAATATATAATTGATGTTGATCGCAAACATTTTTTAAAGCATCTGTTAATGCTGATGGTCCAAGACAACTCCAACATAATGCATGAAATTGATTTTCAATAGATTCTAATTGTTTATCCATTTGTAAGTCTAATACTAAATGTTGTTTTTCAAAAATTAAAACAGCCACATTAACACCATGATTTGTTTCAAGTCCAACAGTATTGGAAAATTGTTGAAAACTTTTTAATGGTATTACATCAAGATCAAAATAAATTCCACCATATTTATATAAAAGTGCTGTACGAATAAAATCACTCATGTGTGAAATTTTAAAATAATGTATATATTGTTTACGTTTAGTTTTATTTAATCGTATTAACGATGTACCTGAATAAATATCTTGTTCATTAAAATGAACAAAATAAATATTATTATATGAACGTAAATGAATATATGAGCCTTTTTTTAAATGAATATATTTACTACGCATAAGTACAAATATTAAACCATTAGGATGAAGACGTGCAGCTGATTCTATTGAACAAGCATGACGAGAAATAATATCATCATTTTCAGATGTTTGAACAAAAAATATTTTTAATTTTGTATTTATTAATTCATATTCTTTTTGAGAAATATTTTCAAGTAATAAATGATCATTAGAATTTTCATTGAAATTTTCTCTAGATCCATCATCAAATTCAACAGTAAATATATTCACAATACCATATACACTAGCTTTTGATAATTGAGTTACAGATAAATAAACAATAGTAAATATAACTATTCAAGAAAAAAAAAATTTATGTTTGACAAACTATAATATATATACAAGAACTTACTGATAAAAATGATAGACCATCTGAAACTGCTGCCTGCTCTAAATGAAAAAAACAACAGGAAATTTTTTTTTAGCCATTTTTCATATAAGTTTTTCACAGTCAAGAGAGAATATGTACAGGACCAAGGTTTTTTGGTCCAGGGCTCGGTGACCTTTTTTTCATCGGTCTCGATCATAGGTCCAGTCCAGATCCCAGCCTCACGAGGAGATCTCTCCAGATGCTGAAAAGCTTCTAGCTCAAATGTTACTCATAAGTAGGAGATGTACATACTAGAAAAACTCTAGGAGGATATGAGTGCAAGTTGCGACTTGACTGAGATATCGACTTTTTACTATAATCTTTCTATAGGACTCGACTTATCCCGTGAAATTATAGTTTCAAGTTTTAGTCTGAAACTTTACAAGCACTGAGTTCTCAATCACACTAGCTTACCTACAAATTTTCAGAATTTCGAGATGAATTATCTCCGAGATATGAATTTCCCAAAATATTCGTGCATAATACAATATCTATAAGAAAGCATCTATCAGCTAACATACTGGTATCTTAGAGATAATTTATCCAAGAATTCTGAAACTTCGTAGGCAAGCTAGTCTGACTGAGACCTTGATGTATGTAAAGTTTCAGGTCAAAACTCGAAACTTTGATTTTATCGAAAAAGTCAAGTCCTATAGGAAGATTGTAGTTAAGAAGTTGATATCTCAACCAAATTGCAACTTACGCCCATATTTTCTTAGGATTTTTCTAGTCTATACATCTCGTATCTATGGACAAAATTTGAGCTCAAAAGGTTTTTACCACCTGGAGAGATTCCCTAGTCAATCAGAGTTCTGCTTCAGGGCCTCGACAACCTTTTTCCACCGATCTTGGTCATAGTTTCATTTCCAGATCCTGGCAACCTTCTTTCTACTGGTTCCGGTAACTCTTTTTCTAGTGGTTCCGACTAGGGTCTCCGTAAATCTAATCTCTGTGATTTTAGTTTTTCGGATCGCAACCTAAAGAAAACTATCATAGAATTCATTTATATATGACATTTAAAGAAAACTCTTCGATGATCGGTTTTGTTTTTTATTTATTTAGTTGACGACTAGCACTTATTTGGATCGTCTCTATTGAATTATATTCTGATTAAGATGATTTGTAAAGATAATTCACTTAAAATGATAGAATATTGAACTATAATTTTTAGTTTTAGTTGGAATAACTTTGCTCTGTCTAGTCCCAATAACTTTTTTCTCATGGTCTGAGTCCTGGCAAACTTCTGAATATTGTGTTCCGCACATCTCTAATCAAGAATCTAGCTAAAAGAAAAAAAAATGATAATTATATCGTGTGTACTTGCACTGAATGAACTTGATTTTCAATATGATTGCAAATTATATTGCATTACAAGATAGTATAATCAGATAATGATATATTGAAAAATGAACACGAAACAAGCGGAATTAAAACAAAAACAAAGATGATGACTGATTAGGAAATTATGTAGTTATCAGCGTAAAAAATTTTTATAGAGCATGACATAATAAAGAATATGATATTAATGTATAAACACTAAAACAAGAAAATAAACTTTACAGACTGAAGAATATCTTTAAGATTCATCCATATTTGTAGCAAAGAATATAATCCTTAATGTTTAGCGTATATACAACTTTCATAAATACGACTAATTCGATTTAAATATACCAACTATAAACTGATTTTTCTACTCTTTTTTTCTCACACGACACTATTATAGTTAATTCACTTTAAAAAAAAATGAGATGTCTTTCAAAATTATACGATGATTCATGGAAATTATATGAGAATCTTATAGAGCCACAGCTGGATACATTGTCACTTCGTTATACTACGTCTCCTCATATTATCTTCATATGTAAAGACATAAAATGTATCTTCACAAAAAAAATTATTACAGAAGTTTTTTGACATTTTATTAATGATACTTTGTTGATGATAATTATAGTCTCGTATTTTTTTCTCTACAATATTCAATAGATTGAAACATGTTATTTCGGATTAGCATCATATTTTTTTTTGTGCAGTAAGCTTTTCAAAGTTTTGATTGATAACTAGACTCATATTTTAATGAAATGAAATTCAGAGAGTATACTATTTTTATATGTTTCATGTTACAACGGAAGCTGTAGGAATCTCAGTTTGACTTCTAATGAATCGCATATAATAAGATTGGTTTATAAAGTAGCTGAATTCTATAATTATTAACTGTCATAGCTTAAGAATTATAAATTAAGGCCATTAACCTATATTACAGACAACTTCAGTTTGATTGATGACCATTGTCAAAAATAGGAAGAGGACACTTATAATAAGATCATGTAATAAATCTTTATCAAAAAAAAAAAAAACGAAGAAGAAAGGAAACAATCTTCTTTTCTTTCCTATCTTCGAATATATTTTATATCAATCCAAAATAGAAAACATTATTTTTCTTTTCGATAGATTTTTATTTTATTTTATTATGAGAAAAAAAACATCAAATTCATTAAAAAAAAAATTACATACTTAAATTTTAGTAAAATCATAATTGATTATAATTTTGTTGTATTTTTATATCACATAAGTATTTCAACAAAAAAATTGAAGTATCTAAACAAAAAGAAAAATACCTATTTCTATATAAGATAAATCTATTATATTAATAACATAACAATCAAACATGTCTTAACAGTTGTTATTATTCTATACAAAAAAATAAACAGATAAAAGTAACGAACTAGAAAATTTTATTCAACAGCTATGTCATAAATCTTAAATGTAATTATATTTTGTATATAGTTTTTTTTTCTTCTTCATAATTTTATTCCATGCATGAACTATTCAGTGACTATGCATGAGAAATTTTTCTACAAAAAAACAGAATGTTCTGATAGATGTCTTTTATATGATAAAATACGTCAGGTATCTTACACTTCTGGAAGAATTTTAATTCTCTGACAACGAATGACTAGATAAAAAAAAATATAAAATTACTTTTTTTTCCTGCTTCTCTGGCTTCGTCGTGTTCTTGTTCTTCTTTTTCTTTAGCTCTTCATCCGACGCTTCTGATATAATTCATCTAACGACTATACGACTTGATGCGTCTTTGCTTACGCATATATAATATATATTATATATATATATATATATATGAAGGGAACACAAACACAATCTCACAGAATGTCAGCTCCACGTATAAAACAAGATAAAAATAGTACAAAGTTATTACCGTTAAAGCAAAAAAAAAACGAAAGAGAAAAATAAATCCAAAGTAAACTGGAAGGATTGCATTAATAGAGAATAAAAAAAAGGAAAAAGAATATTATAAAAATCTTGATTTTTTACCTTTCATAGGATCTTTAAAAACAAAAAAAAAAGCACAAAATTCAAGTAGTTAATTAAATTAAAAATAATTATAATAATAACATTTTAATTTTCTTTTATTAATTGTATAGTAAAATTAACTCGATATCTTTTGTTTTTGCATTTAATGAAAACATAATTGCATATTTACATATTGTCTTGAGATGCTTCGATAATCATAAACTAATTATTTTAAGTATTGACTTCTTTGACTGATAAGAAACACGTAAATATTACGCATAAGTCTACAGTGTAATTTTTTTGTTTTACTTTTTAAAATATGTTGTTTAATTCTACGAATGATGTCCATTTTATAAATATTCAAATCTGTTCTTTTTTTTTTTGCATGGTTGAAAATTTTGTATTTCTTACTAAATATATTTCAATTTTTTTAATAAATTCATGTTCGTTTGATTTCCATCGTTAATGATATCAAGCATATTTTTGACATGTTTGTTTAGTTAATATAGAAAAGATTTTCTTTTATAAAATGAAATCTATATTATATAAAGAATTATTTATTTCAATAGAATCATTTTCAATACATCGCATCAAAATAACTTCATCATAAACAGAAAAAAAAAGAAGTTTATGTTTATAGCATATGATATAGATTCTACATATATTTGTTATTTGTCAATAGTAGTTTGATGAATATAGATTATACAGTAACTCAAATGCTCTTGATTATATAGATTGTTTTTGTTTTTCTTGACAAATGAAAAGACATTTGTTATTTATATGAAGTCATACTTATCTAAGTCTATTATAAAAATGAACAAATAATTAATATCATAAATATATTCTACGAAAAAGTATATAGAGAACTTGATTATGATAAATAAAAATTATTTTCAATTGAATAAATATTTTTGAAGGTCTATTAAGTAATCGATTGTATATGAATTATCAATTAATGTATTCAAACAAAAAGACTATTCAATCTAGCTTTCTTTTTTTGTCATAGTTTACAATGCAACCAAGGCCATTTTTTTTTCTTGAATAGATATGGTTCGATTTTTATTATGTTCGTTTTGTTTATAAACATTCATATTTTCCTGCTTTTGTAGTATAGTGCATCATTTATTATACATTAATGAAGGACATTTGATAACAAATCACAGATATACACTTTTTTCGTTCCGTAAGAGTGAGAAATTAGAAAGAAAAAAACGTCATATTCACTCTTAAATGACCATGTTTACCTGTCTTGCATGTTATATATAAGATTTTGATGAGTCATATTTACAATTCAGGCTGTATATAAATGCAGACATTGCAATGGGCACGTACTACGCATTGATCGTTGTTAAACATTTATTTTACAATAATATATAGACAAGATATGAATCCACATACAGTCGGCCATTTTAATAAAGTTGCAAGAGCTATGAATAATTATGTGGCAGCATCTCCATACAATCTTGATTGGAGATCAAATGCTATTCCAGTAGGACCTTATCAACAGCCGATGCATTTCAATGCACGTCAGACTAATCCTATTGATAATGAAGGAATTTTTAACGGCCTGATAAATAGTATTACCAATCTTGGTTACTTTTTGCAACGATGGATAGCTTAAAAATCTATCATTTATTTTCTTGATTATGAAATAATTTATATCCGATATTATTTAATTAATTGATTTGTTTTTCTTTTGGAATTAAATATTCCAACACACATAATAAAAACAAGATAAATTAATCGTTTTGATATATCAATAATGAGAAGAAGATTCTATATTATATATATTTATTGAAATCTATCGTTATTGTTGATATTTTATATATAATCAAGCAAAAAAAAAACATCAACTGTTTCAATTTCATTTCTTCTTCTCGTGTGTTATATTTTTTTAATACTGCAGATGTAATTATAGTATTTCCTTTTTTAAATTACTTTATAATAAAAATAAAAATTATCAATAATTGAATTAGATGTAATTGATTCTGTTCATCAACAATAAATCATTCATGATTTTCATTGTTTCTTTTTTTCTTAATGATACAGTCGCGAGATATCTTAAAAATTCTTCAAATCATTATTTTAATATTATCAACTTTTTATTTTATTGCTTATTCAATTTAGCAAAAAATACTAGTTACTTTTTCGCCTGTACTATTATTATACTCTATCATCTAATAGAATACGTATACATTTGTTTGCTTCATATCAAACAAGTTTCTGGTCCAATGATTTCATATGTCTTAATGTAAATGATTTTATGATATTTTTCTATAAATATGACATACAATAGTCAAAATGTTTCTTTTTTATTCGAAAAAACAAACTTATGCTCAAATGGATAACAAACAATAATAATGACAGAATAGCAAAAAAAAAAATGAATCAAGGTTAATGAAAAACTACGATGTTTTTTTTTGTCTCAATTCTATTATTTTGAAAAACTTGCAATTGCTCAAAAGATAAGATAAATAAAACAATAATTTCATTTTGTTTTTCATCTAGTATTTATTTTAAAATCAAATACTATTTGATAAATATTCATAGTTATTTAAATTATCTTCAATTATTTATTTATTTATTATGGGAAAGAGCATCAAGGTTGAATATACGTCAATAAATTATTATATATAATTTTACCTACTAATTTAAAAACTTTTGTAATTATCTAAATAATACTTATCTACTTTTTTCTTATTGCAATTCATTTCTTTTGAGAAAAACGTTCTTCTCATACCTCTATTTTCCAATTAATTATTGAAACATACTTCTTTTAAAAATATATATATATAACAAACGAAAGTATACATACACACAATTAATCAGACAAATGAATCAACTATTGAAATCATTAGAACTTGCGAAACATGATCTAAAAGCAGTATTGAAGTATAGAGGCCAAATTGAGATCCACTTCCTCGACACAGAGGTTACCAACATGTGAGGAGTGACTAGTCATAATTAGTCTGCGATTGGCAACAGCAACTACATCATGTTTCACATTTCCATCCTACAGAGATTGCGTTAATAGGATTTTGTTTTTGAAAAAGTATCTCTTTTTCGATGCTACGGTATTGATAATAATGGCATTTTCTTTTAGATACATGAATGAATGTATGCAAATATTTCCATAAGCATACAATGATCTTTTCGTTGGCATATCCTTGACCAAATGTTATATTGAAAGAAAACATGCATAAAAAAATGATTTATTTTTCACTATTGTTTTATTCATTTATGATCTACTCATCAATGGTTAAAGAAAATAAAAAACCTAAAGACCAAATCCATTGATAAATTTGTTATATACTACTTAGTTCATCTAAATAATCCTGATGATTGATGTTTACAATTTTTCTTCCTTATTATAAAAGTATATTTACCCACATGAGAAAATTTTCTTTTGGTCAAAACACACCTAAAAACATGAAGAACTGGCAACGAAATCTTGTTCAATCTATATAGACGATGTGACTATATGTATCTATTAATTTATTTAGTTTTTTCTTGCACTCAAAGTACTGACGTATATAATAAGAAACAAAGAAAAAGTAGTGATCAGTGTACCTGTAATCATATCCTTGTGTTATTTTTGTCGTGTCACTATCACGGACGAATATTATAAAAAAAAAATACTCATATGAGAAAAACAAAATCAAAGAATATGCATAGAAACAATACTCGGATAAGATTACCATTATCATCTACATTGTCTACAGTAAAAATTTCGAAATGAGAACCAAAAACATCAAACCTTGATCTGAATGTCAGGTCAACGAATTTCTTTAAGTTTCGATCTCTTTAGCCTTTAAAAATAATAAAACAAAGTTAGCCTTTTGAATTCATTTATTTATATACAGGTGTTTGCAAAAAAACTTGTACAACTTGTTAAACAAGCATATCATTACATATGTGTCCTACTCAAATGTTTTCTATAGGAATTCATAGCGTACGACGAGTACTATTGAACACCGTAGTTTAATAGTTTATTCGTTCATCTTTAGAAGAAATTTAAGAGACAAACATCACACAATTTTTGAAATCTTCAGTTAAAAAAAAGTCTGAGTTCATCAATATTTTCAGATTTTCTTTTTTTTTCAACATTGCGTTTTACGATCCATCAAATGTTCTCTATAGAATTAGCGTCCGAACTATAAAATGGCCACTCTGATAATTGTGGTACATTCTTTGTTGATGAATTGTTAACAAATATTACTAGTATGTTTTGAATTGTTGTCCTGCGGTAAACACCGATTTCGACGAAATGTGAACAGTAATGCTACGTTATTTCCTTTCATTACTTATGTCTAACAGCAGAAAGAGGATAATTTTCAAGCATATGAACTATCAAGATTACGTGTGATAAATCAATGCATCTTTCATACTTACAGCATTCCAGACATGAACTTTCTGACAATTTTTAGATGCACATTTTAATTCGTCATTAGAATCTTTTGTTCAATGACGTGTAATTTTACGAAAAAGTTGAAATAAAGATTGAATATGTAAAATCATCATTTTTATGCTGCCTCGATGTTTAAGTGAATTTGTTTGTTTTAATTTGTTGATACTGTACAGGGTTGGCACCGGTAAGAAAACGATAAAACGGTCCGATCCGGCCGGTTGTTAATCATTTCTGAACCGGTGAAATTCCGGCAAACCGGCCAATTTCCGGTCAAGCTTACCGCGTTAAAATGGTTCCAAACATTCGAAAGTACTGTAGAAATTGAAAAAGTTATTTCTAGTTGTAAATTGAATTATCTAATATTTAAATAATACGGTTGAAACAATATGATTTAGCTCCTCGTATCATAAATACAGAAAACTGAAATCGACCTAGGAATAGTTTTGTTTATAAGCATATCGTAGAAAATTTCAATATTCGTACTTGAGAAAATATTATTTGACTTTTTATGAAACTCTTAGAAAAGATATCCATAATCTTTATAATCATGAAGCATCATCATTTTTTCAAAAGAATATTAAGATCTTCCTAACTGATTTATATAGTACTGCCTGGTCTATTTCGAAACTGATAAAACATATGCCTAATTGTCTTCGTGTCTATCATAGTATTACAATCATTGCGATAAATATCGATTATAAACTGAACAAAATTTTTAATATTGGCACTATCGAAAGACTTTCTGGACATATATGTATAATGATGGAGAATTTGTTCTACTTCATAGCAAAATATATAGTTCTTTTTACCGAATAGAAGCTAAGTAAAGATAATATTTTTTAAATTTAAACCGGTAAATTTCCGGTATTTACCGGCCCGGTTGACTTTCTAAACCGGTCCGGCCGAACCGGTACCGGTTCCAACGCTGATATTGTATTAGACAGTTCGTAGTGAAATATTTATTTCACAATGAATAGCACGAGCAGATCATATGCCTTTATTCTAAAAATACAAAAATGATTTTAATTTAATCTATTGATTATTCAAATATGCATGTCATTGCAATGTAATTGATCAGTGATCAAATACATCCGAGTGTATGTTGTTAAATAAAAAGTATCTGATGTATATAAACATATGTTTCGATGAGACTTATTTGTTATAAATATCGATAATTTGATGATGTGATCAACGATAAATGATAATTTGTTTTGTTTCTTCATCACATAATGGTAATAAGAAAAAAAAAATTTGATTTATTTCTCGAGTATCAGCGATGATATTGCAAGTTATCATAAACGAATAAATTTTGTTTATCATTCAAAAGAGTTTTAAAACATTGATCTACTCTCAGATTAAACGTCATACTGATTTAGATATCACATTCCTTCTTTTTTCTCAATCCCACTTATTTTAATTAAGCACATCCATCATGATGAAGATTAGTTTTACAGTAAATGTTGTCTTATTATATACTTGAAAAACGATTAATATTTTCTTTTAATATTGATTACTTAAGCAGCGAGGTAATGAGAGACGGGTCATACTTCATTGATTCATAGGTTTATCGCTACACTAGCATGCCTTTCACAAAAAGAGACAAATTTGGTTTTGAAATAAATACAGAAAAAAAAATGAATATACATTCAGAGACGAAATACTATAATTAACTTCATATTTGCATTGGTCATATAACAAGGTACACGACATACCTCAAGCGTATACATATTGTCATTTCTTCTTAATATGTAATATTTTTTTACTATCATATATGTAGTTATAGGTTATTAGATAATAATAAAAAACTATTAAAAATCGAATTGTCAGCAATAATTAATAAACTTTCGTAGTTATTTGAATGATAGTCACCTACTTTTTTTTTTTAATAGCAATTCATTTCTTTCTAGCAAAAGGTAGCACAGTTTAAAAATATGCACATCAATAAAAAATAGAAAACATCAAGATATTACTGATTCAGTCTAGATGAAAACGGCTCAAATTGTACAATGACTATTTTAAAAGTTCAAAATAAAATTAGGGTCGACGCTGAGCAGTTGAGAAAAAAACAATTCAATTATGATAAATTTATATTAGTCATTTATTGACATACTACAATGCTAATAATAATGGTATTTTCTTTCATTTGGCAAATCAGATTCATGAATGAACTCATGCAAATTTTTTCTATACGCTTAGAAATGATTTTTTTTTCGTTGATATACTCTTGAACAAGTGTAGGATTAAAAGAAAATACGAATGACAATGATTTCGACCACTTTCTTCTTTCTTTTGAGAAAATCAATTCTTTAATCTTTTTTTTTTCCATTCATTTCATAGTTGAAAACAAAGGATATTTTTTTGATATTTCGTCGATATTCTGCAGTTGAGACAACACGATTATGTGATCGATTCTTTTCTTATGCATACAACCTGCGATTTTTATATCACCATTGAATAGACAATGCACTCGATATGTATCCTTGTCCAATGTTAATAAAGAAAAGATCGTACAATACATAACTTCTTATCCTATTAAGATCTTCCACGTCCCCTTATGGAACTTCTTAAACGAAAAAATGAAACATTCGAAATGTTTTTTTACTACTTAGTTCATCTATACCATTTCGATGACTCATGCTACACAATTTCACTTCCGTATTATCAAAAATGTATTTACTCATCTAAAATCCCCTGCGAAAATTTCCCTTTTACTAAATGTATCAAAAAGTACTGTAAAAGTATGTATTTATTTATTTTTTGTATTTAAAAAAAAAATATAAGTTTATTGAATAATGATGAGAAAAAGCAAAAACTAATATAATTATTTATTAATGCATGAAATAAGAAACAAAAAGAAAAATAAGCTTGGTTAATTATAATTACATGAATGTGTACGTATATGAAATCTTAGTGTTGCTTATGTTTTCTTACGTACACGTATATAAGAAAAACAAAAAGTCTAACTACATACATATATAGTGTAAAAATTAGTATTCGTCATAATAAATTTTTTTAGTTTATCTAGATTAGTAGGAATTAGTAATAGTATTTTTCATGAAAAGTTTGTTCAGTTTAAATATTGAAATTATTCATTTTAACCAGGTGGCAGCATTTAAGTAGTAGTTGAAGATGTAGTTGTTGTAGTACTTGTTGTTGTTGTAGGTATAGAAGATAGACCACCAAAACCTAAGATATGAAAAATACAATCTCAATGGAAATGCATAGAAACAATAATCTGATGACTTTACTAGTATATCGTATGCTTTCTATAGTAAAAGTTACAGCACGAGTACCATAATAATTGAATGTTGCACCAAATCTCAAGCCAATTAATTTACTTAAAAATGTTCGTAAACGACAAAGTGCACAGGAAGCGTATACAATGTCGGCTACCATATATAATTTCGAATTTCCAGTCTGACGACGAAAACGACTCATTAGTCTTTGAAAATAATCAAACAAAATTAATTTGTCGAAGTTATTTATTTCTATGCCTACTGAGATCGTCGACGTCTACTTGATGATATTGCAAATGTGCATGAAGATGGATTTATTGCAACCGCTGGAAGACCTAATGAAATAGCCATCTGAAAAAAAAAATAAGCATTGATTATAATTAATTTGTTTATCTCACCTGACGTGCTATTGTACTACATGCAGAATATGATGTTATACCATATGGTGGAATATATTGTTCTGGTCTTAATGTAATATATCTTGTTGCAGTTGAAGGAAGATCTTGAATCGAAAATTATTCATTATCGTTTGTCTTTTTGTTTTGTCAAATATCTTCCTACTTACTTGGTATATCTTTCCTAGGTAAATAGACCGGAATGAGAGCTAAGATGATTGTTCCAGCAATTATGAGAAGTATTACACCAAGACAACAAATGGTTGTTATTGGTGCACCAATTATACCTGCCCTATATACATGAATGCAGAATCAAATATCAACAAAAGTAAAAAAAAACCAACACTTTATTTACTTTTCCGCGCCTTTATCAACAGACACTGGTGATGACAACATGTATATGCTTGAAGTATGTCAACTACCTGGTTTTACATCAGATGCGAATATGAAACTAATGATAGTATTTTACTGTTGGATATATATACTCGCTTTTGCTCGTCTTCTCTGTATTTATTTCAAAAAAAAAAAAAATTCGCTCCTGAAGTATTATTTTGTGAAAGCAAGGAAGCGTGACTAAAAAGGCAAGGAATCAATGAAGGAAAAGCTCTCTCATCATTTTACTACTTAATTGATCAACATTAACAGAAGATATTAATCGTCCTCGAAATTAATATTCGGACAACATTTGCTTTAATGCTAGCCTTCATTAAAATAAGAGACATATGCAAAGTATGCAGGAAGAAAAAATTAGAAATTTGTTGATAGCTAGAAACTTTATCTATGAAGAAGTATACACTTATGTAAAGTATTGTATGCATTTTATTACGACAAAATGCAAAGTACACTCGAATTTGATCATTCTGACTGAACTGTTTTTCCATTTGATTGATAGATGAGTTACGAGTGTCATAATCTGTATATCAGAACACTGCACAAAGATTTAATGAACCATTGCTCGTTGAAATATGGTCACGATTCTTTTTGCAGTGAGAACAAGTTTAATAAACAGTTCATGGTCGATATAATATAATTAGGATGAAAAATGTTACTTGTCTGATGATGTTGATGCATTGCGATGGAGGCTAACTATAAAATAAATGTTGTCTGAATATAAATTTCGAGGACGATTAATATCTTTTACTAATGTTGATCAGTGAAGAAATAAAATTATGAGAGAGGTTTTTCTTCACCGATTCCGTAATTTATAGTCACGCTTCCCTGCCTTCACGAAATGATACTTCAGAAGCAAATTAGTTTTTTTTTGAAAAAAATATAGAGAAAACGAGCCGGAGACGAGCAAAAGCTTAAGCATATAAATGTTGTCAGTGGCTATAGACGATCCATGAGCGAAGCAATAGAGCACAATTATTTCTCCGAAAAAAAAATTTGGGAAATGTTATAAGAAATGATTAGCTTCTGATTTACTACAGCTATGAATAAAGCTTTCACTGCACTTACACATACTCATGTCGCAATAGGTCAATAGAGACTATCGAGTTTATGTTTAGTTTATATTGAACATTATTTTGAACGTGATTTAGATACTATTATAAATGAATTTGTATTGAGAGTATGTGACTGGAGTGGAAGTATAAGAAAAAAAAAAACTTCACAAAACTCATGTTCAAGCCTACTACATCGACATACCAAATAAAGCAAAATTTATTAATGATACTATATTGATGCACATAGAGTAAATTCTCATAATTGATTACTGTGGAGGTCAACAATGATGAAGTTTCGAATTTTCAAACATAGGATACTGATTTTCGGAAGGAAATTGGTGCAATTTTGTATTTTATTTATACGCATGAATTCAAGTATTTATATTGACTAGTTTTGGAAATTTGCTGTTTGTATATCAATATACAGTAAAATCTCCCTATGTGGACACCTCATGGTTCCTTCCTCCGAGCGGTTTTTGTTGAAAATGAACCTCTTGAGTGTGGACACTTGATTAAGTACATGATACTTTTTTGATTCGGTCAAAGGTGTACATGTATAGACGTCTTGATTTGATTGATATAACGAGTAAAACAATCGATAATGAATAGAGTAGACGAGATAGATATAAAACATCGACTCTAACTTTTCTGTCTCCAATGAATGAAACGATCTGTTTGTTGAAATTGTCAATACTGATGCCATCGAAGATACGAAAGTGTCTAAACAATGTTCAATAACTGACCGTTTTCAAAAATGTATTGATTAAATTCAAACACGTTTCAATAAACAGTCTCAGCACGTCTTTCTTTGCAAAATAATATCGAGAAAGAGGGTATTAATTTCTTAGGTGTCCACTATAAAGAGGTTATATTGTAGTCGTAATCAATGAGTTTATCGAATAAGAATAAAAAAAGCAAAAATTAACATATTTATTAACGCATAAAATAAGAAATAAGGAAAAAGCGCTTGGTTAATTATAATCACATGAATGTGTACGTATATGAAATCTTAGTATTGTTTTTGTTTTCTCGCGTACACATATATAAGAAAAACAAAAAGTCTAACTACATATATATGACATACATAGTATAAAAATTAGTATTCATCACAATAAATTTCGTTAATTTATCTAGATTAGTAGGAATTAGTAATAGTGTTTTTCATGAAAAGTTTGTTCAGTTTAAATATTGAAACTATTCGTTTTAACCAGGCTCAAACTCAGCCAACGCTAGCAGTTCCAGTAGCGGTCGGTATAGCATCAGTAGATAGACCACTAAAACCTATGATATGAAAAAACAAAATCTTATCAAATATGTATAGAAACAATAATCTCATAATATTACCCGTATTACTTATACTTTCTACAACGAAAGTTACCGCTCGAGCCCCATAAAAATCGAACGCTGCAGCGAATCTCAAGCCAATCAATCTATTTAAAAATGTTCGTAAATAACAACGTTGGCACCTATTGTAGTTTATCAGTGCTTCCATGTACAACTTTCCATTTCGCGCCTGACGACGAATATGACTCATTGATCTTTAAAAATAATAAAACAATATTAGTCTATTGAATTTATTTATTTCTATGCATACCGAGATCGTCGACGTCTACCCGATGATGGTACAGCAAATGTGCATGACAGTGGAGTCACTACATTCGAAGGAAGACCAGCTGCACTAGTCATCTGAGGAAAAAAAACAAGTGCATTGATCGTAATTAAATTTTTTGTCGTACCTGATTTGCTATTGTATTACATGCACTCCATGATGTTCTACCATATGCTGGAACACCTTGTTCTGGTCTTAATACAATATATCTTCTTGCATTTGAAGGAAACTCTTCAATAAGAAAATTATTTTCATCCATATCATTATCATTTATCTTTTCTTTTGTACTTACTTGATAAATTTCTTCTATGCAAATAGACTGGAATAAGAGATAAGACGATTGTTACAGCAAATAAAAAAAGTATTATACCAATACAACAAAGGATACCTAATGGTAGAAAAGCTGTAGCTCCACTATATACATAAGAAAATTTTATCAATGAGAAAAAAACGTTAAAACATTTGATTTACCTTCGAGCTCCTGTAAAAGTAGGCACTGGTGATGCTACCAACATGTATGTGGATTACCTCCTTTTAGAGTTAATGTTAATATAAAACTGATGGTTGCATCGCTTTTTTTCTCCGTATTTAAAGTGTACAATCCGTTTCAGAAAGGCAAGCAAGCGTGACTGTAAACTAAGGAATCAATGGAGAAAAAATTATCTCATAACATCACTGCTTAATTGATTAGTGTTATAAAAAAAAAATATAATAATCATCCGCTAAATGTATAAATAGTTAATGTTTATTTAACGATGGTCTTGACTGCAATGAAATCGCATTATGAAAAGAAGAAGAAGAATACAGAAAGAAATTTTGACAAGGGCAATATCTGAATAAGTATGACCATGACGTATAGATAAGAAACTTGATCTATAAGGAAATATACCCCTATGTAAAATGTTATGTACATTTTATCATAATTACAATAAACTGTACATTTTGAATTGAATTTTCACTACTAAAAGAACTAAGTAATCAACATGGACATAGAAAATTCAGATCGAATGCGTTCATTCGGTAGAAAACCTTTTCTATGCAGGATAACCATGATTTATTAATATAAGATTTTAATATAAACAAGATTTACTTTTCAAATAATTTAACCTATTCATTATTCAAATATCTATGTCGTTAGCAGATGACAGAATAAAATCAAAGTGAATGTCATTAAAAAATTAAGCCTAGCTGATGCATAAGAAAATACACTTCGGTCCTTCTCATTGAGATTAACATCTCTAATATTATAAAGTAATCAAAAAACAACGAATAATCATATTTTACACTCATTTATCTTTCTGCATCGGGAAAATGATAATCAATAAAAATTAAAAATCAAAATATCAATTTAATTTATCTCTCATGTATCGGTGATGATATGCCCTCCCCCCTCAGATTATCAAAATGGAATAAAGTTTGTTTATTGTTGAAATAAATGTAATATTGTTCAAAAGATATTGTTTATGCCGTAAAGAAAAACCTGTACGTTGATGATAGACATATTCTTTCCATATTGTCTTAATTATGATGAAATGCTCACAATATTTTACATATGCACTTATTGATGGATTAAGTTTTTACCTATAGGCCCTTGATATACTTGTTTAAGTATTGTCATTTTCAATGGATTTCTAATTTTAGTTTTCTCTATTCTTCTTGTTTTAATTACACACATTTATGATGATGACAACTAGCTGTACAACCAACATTGTCATATAATATATATGGTCTTTTCTTAATGTTGATAAATTAAGAGATACTTTATACTTCATAAATTCGAACGTTTACAGTGATGCTTTTCTGCTTGTCCCAAAAAGATACTCCAAATACATACGCATATTCTTATCATCAGTGACGATGTGCGGTACATGTGTATCATACGATCTCGTTTATTTTTTGAATTCACTACAGATAGAAGGTGTCTATCAGTCTTCTCTATTTTATATTGTTTTTAACAATTTTATGATTAGTTTCTATTTGAAGTAAAATTTCTTATTATTTAACCAAAAACAAAAACAGAAAATTCACTACAAGAATACAGCTATGAATAAATCTATTGTGAATACAAATGAAACAATTACATTAGGTATTAGAACCGTTAACCTCTTGGATACCGACAAGTCTTTCGTTCATTACGATCTTCTAGAAAAATCGAAAAATCATTCTCTCTCTCTCTCTAGTGTTCTATCTTTGTGAATCAACTGTATACATGTATATTTTATCGTATATGAAGCGTGGATTGATACAACTGTATTAATGAACATTTCATTTCACAACTGTGTATCAATATGATAGAACGAAAAAAATTCTTACGTTCAGCTTGTCTTCAATCTGAAGACAGCTGTACTCAAAAGGTTAAATCATCAGATAGATACAAAAATCCTCAAATCTATGTCGAGAAGTTCTCATTTTTTTCATCCTTGAGATGAAGGGTATGGATGTGAGTGTGTAGTCGTCTATCAGTAGATTGACTCTAGCTCCTTCAAAGTCCTATGAAAACAAGATTTACTACATACCATTCGACGCGCCTCAAAAAGCTCTACAATATAGTGTATTCAGTTTTTCATTTTTCAATAGATCTCCTTATCTGAAAAGCTTCTTTAAAAGTCGTGGTCAGAACTTTTGGTATGCCATAAGTACTATCAAGTTCTATTGCATACCGTTGAGATATCAATAGAGAGTGCCACCTTCACCGCACCCATCGCAGAATACATCGAAGGTGGCGTCCTCTATTCATATCTCAAAGGTACGCAATGAAGCTTGATAGTACTTGCACCATTCGATAGAGAAAGTCTTCCTCTAGAAATCTAACCATATTCTGTTCTGGGATGAAAAATTGCTACGAAACTTATAGTTACCTTTACATGTGTCTATTCAGCAGAGATCCTTGTAGGAGCTAATGTTTCAGCAAAATCGTGTTTTTGAGTTTGGTCTTGAAACTACCTTCATTTAAAAGTGTCACTCTCAGTAGCATGCATACAGATTTTCAGAGTTTATAAACTTCGTATCTCGAAGATATAAAGTCGACAAATTTTGAAACGCATCATACAAGCTACTGTATACGAAATCTTTGTATGTTGGGTAGTTTGAAAACCAAATTCAAAAAAACATGATTTTCTAGAAAATCTGAAGTCGTACAGAAGTCTCTGGCTAATAAATATATTAACATCTATTGAGGTTCTCTCGTTAGCACAAAATATCACAACTCGGGAAGAAAGCAATACGAATTAGTCTATTTACGCCGAGTGAATTGATAATTGAAAAATGAGTCTAGATCAAATATGATTGGCTCTATATATAATATTTTATTATACTGATCGACCAGGTAATAGGTTTAATCAATCTTATAAAAAATTGATCGTGATTGCATTCAGCCTATAATTGTGAATGCTTCGAGTCAAGTCATTAAACAAATCTATTTCATTATTGTAAAAAACAAATATTTGATTTTTCTAAATATATTTGTATAAGAATATCTTTATTTCTTTAACGGATAAACTTAATATTGAATCATATTTTCGAGCATGCTCAGAAAACTATCTAACAAACAGATTTGTTTTTTTTTACAAAAAAAAAATATATATATAATCAAAAATATCGATTTCTTTATACAACGGATATCATTGATTCCCAATTATCACCCGATTTAATTTGTACTGGTAATAATAAATTAATATGATCATTTTTTTCCATTGCATGATGAATTATATTAATAATTTCATTTGTACGTAAACTTATTTCAATTTCAAATATTAATTCATCATGAATTTGTAAAACAAGACAAACTGGTCGAATAGGTGTTGGACGAACTAAATATTATATTATTTTTTGTATCAGAAAAAAAAATTCTGTCTTTTTTTTGTTTTTACTTTTTAAATCAAAAGGAAACATTCGATCTAATGTTTGATTAATACGTTCCATAGCCACTTTCATTATATCACAGGCAGATGCTTGAATAATAAAATTTATTGCTTGTCGTTCCATCTTTTCAAAGAAAAAAAAAATTTTTGTTTTATTAAAAAAACTCAATTTGAATTACTCGAGCTTTTATTATTTCGTTCGATGTCATATGATTTAAATCAAAATATAATGGACGTCCATAAATACTTTGTACATAACCAAGTTCTAAAACATGTCGTTTAATATCGTCAAGATATTGAGTCATTATTGGAAATGTTTTATAAAAATTTTCAATGAATTCTTCTGCTTCATTAATATTCATTTGTGTTTCACGTGCAAATGTTTCTTTTGACATTCCATAGAGAATACCATAACAAATCTAGAAATTAATTGAAAAGATTTTTAAGAAAAACTAGTAATAAAAAATTTTTATACTTGTTTAGCATTTTGACGTTGTTCACGTGTTATTTCATGTTCTGGTTTTTTTAAAAGATCACTAGCAAGTGATATGAAAAAATCAGTATTATTTATTAAACGTGTTTTTAATTTTTCATCATTAGAAAGATGTGCAAGAATACGTAATTCCAATTGAGAATAATCAAAAGATACGAGTTGAAAACCTAGAAAGAAATTGTATTTGATAAAACAATGGGAATCATTTATAAAAAGAATGAAGATCGTTAATGTTCTGACCCTAATGAGATCACCTTTAACGTTAGCTTTCGATTTTAAAATTTACACAAATAAATTTCTCAATAGTACTAATATGTTTCGAAAATGTCAGATTTCCCAATATCTTCTATTCTGATATATAAAAACAAAATTTGGTTTCTTGCTTAACAAAATTTTCAATCTCATATAAAATATAACATTTTCATAATGAATTAATCTCATTGAGAATGCTATAGATGGATAGATTGAAATCGAAAGGCTAATTTTGAAGGTGATCTTATGAGAATCAGAACATTGTGTTGAATAAAAATTACTAAAATGGTCATAATTCAAAACGGAAATGCTTTGGGTACAAATACTTTTTAGCTTTCTCTAGTCTCAATAGGATTTATCTAATGATATAAGACTCAATTCAAAAGTGATTTGTTCTTAGGTGAGATTTCTTCGTCAGCCGCATATCTCTCCTTGTTGATCCGCTCCGAGTTTTAGCTAATAAGAAGAATTAACAACGCTCTTAATTATAGTAAAAAATTCTTCAAGGTTTCTACACATGGGTGATATTCCAGTCAACCGCTGAAAATATACGTATGAGAGAAATTGATTTACGCAATTTCAGACGAAAAATTTGTTTTGAAATAGGTCTTATAGTCTTTTGATTATTTTGAAAAATTCCAGCTAAACAAATACTTGTTTCTCTCTATATAAGTATGGTCGAAGAATAGTCGATTCTTCAAATCATTCAATATCAAGACAATCATAAATTCTATTTATGATAAAATTCCATGATGCGATTTTTTTTTTCTAATGAGGATATCTCGCTAACTGATAAATAGATTTGAAGTGGAGAATATTGGCATTATATAGATCCAAATAAGCTACGAATACTCTGGAAAGAGTTCATTTCCTTAGCTTACTGCTGCTCAGATACTGCAATCTTAGTCCTCCTGAGGAACACCCGGAAAACTGATTTTCGAATTTCGACTTGAAACTTTGTATAGAGATAGGCCTGAATAAGAATAGTTTCAAGTCTTTTGATTTGCTTCTATCTTTAAATAAGAATATAAATTCTACTGATTTATATGAGCTATTTGTAAGAGACAAGTTATATATTAGTATAGTAACAGCAACAAGATCTGAAACATTCACAATATAAACCATTCTCGTTAATATCTGTCTGTGTGCAACGTTTCAAATCGAAAAATTAGCTTTTCTGGTATTCTTTCTAAGTAGAGCCACGATATTCATTAAAAAATCTGTTAGCAAAACCCTTGGTAAGCACGTACCGATCTTGAATAGTTCGAGTCCGAACTGCTCGGGCTTGATACAAGGCTAAGTCTTGCGGGATTAACATGTGAAACATAAATAGATTCTTGAAGAGATTTTTGTTTTTATTATCATGACAAAAGATGTTACTTTTTGTTTTATATATAATATTGGTCATTTAACATTACCTGTTCGAGCAACAATCATTTTTCGTAATCCAACTATTGATTCTTTTTGTAATGATTGAATAAAAAAACGTTTTGGAATATGTTGTAATGGTGGATTAATAATAATCATACGTCCAGTTGTTGTTAAAAAATGACAATAAGCATAAGTACGTTCAGTTTGCCATGAAGCTTCTCGTCGTAAACGTTGTAATGATTGTGGTTTATTTGGTTGATTAATATACTAAATAAGAAAGATAAATATATTTGAAAATTTTTCAAATTGAAATACTTGTTCAAAATGATCAATACATCGATCAAGAGCACTTTGAACTTGTCGATATTCCGTAATTAATTTTGGTAATGGATGTTTATTAGCTAAAACATTTAAATAAGATTTTTTTAAACATATATGACCATGTGGTGTACGTTGTATTGGTAAATGAAGTTCACCATAAAGAATCTAAAAATAACATTTAATTTATAAAAAAAAAAAACATAAAACAACCATTATGAAAAATTAATTATAGTAACTTTTATAAGATCTTTTTGTCTATTCATTTTAAAACGACGTTTAACTAAACGATAAGCTTGTAATTCAAGTTTATTCATTAAAGTCTAAAATTAATTATCATTATTAAAAATATAAATAAATCTAAATGAAAAATTATATACATACAAGAAGATCTTCTCGAGCATTAATTAATTCTTCATGATCAATTAAAATTCCATTAAGTAACATCTGAAGAATAATATTCAATGTTGGCATTTCAATAGTTATATAATAATTCCATAAATTTATTTTATTCATTTGTTGTTCAATTATTGGAATAATTGATGCATAAAGAAGAACTTCACCAGCAATTTTTAAATATGCCATTTTACGATGATTATCATTTTTATATGGATCAAGACTTACTATTCAAAATTAAACAATAGAAATATTTCCAATTATCTTATATTGATTTTATTTTACCATCAAATTGAAGTACACTATGATGTTCTTCAATCCAAGTTGAAATTCGATCAAATTCAATAGGATCTTGTTTTAACCATGCACATACTTGTAAATCAATAATTCGTACTAAACAAAACAAAAAAAAATTAGAATTACAAATAAAAAAACAAATAAAACAAAACCAACCATATACTCTTGGTATAGCTAAATAAGATGAAAGTATAAATAATGTATGTAATGCATTGAATACAATTACATTGTGTTTTCGATTCATTAACTTTTCTCGTATGTGAATAAGAGCCGACATTCGATGTTGTTGAAAGTCTAAGAAAAAAAAATAGTTTAATTTACAAAAAAAAAAAGAAAACAGAATTTTGAGACAGATAGAACTTTATATTTTAGTCTAATAAACTTTATTTATGAGATAAATTACTACGACTTGAGTGATATGAAATGCAACGGTGAACATATGATAAAGTAAGAGAACTTCTCCAAGTTTCAAATTACTTCTTGTTCGAGATGGTGTTTGTTTGATGTGTACTAATAAGTAATAGAAAAGTCTAGAATTGTTTTAGATTTTTCGTGTCTTCGTTCCTGAGATATTGAAATTTTACTGAGTTTGTACTCCCCTTCCCCTCAAGTCGTCATGTCAATTTTCGACTTCAAACTTTACATGAAGAAAGTTCTCAATGAGGTTAGATTATTAGACATTAGTAATGCAATCCTAAATTAATAGATTACATTCTTCGTACATGTAAATTTCCATCCACATTTTAGAATTTATTTGATCTTATTGGAATTCGACCAAAAAAAAAATCTAACAGATAAAATGTCACTTTCATAGATATTCAACATGACTAAAGTGCTTTTCGTATCTTACATTGTTCATCTTCTGCAACGTCAATGATATAAACTTTATGAATACTAAAAGCACAAGCAACATATTGTAAATATAATTCTTCTTGATTATTAATATGAAAAACATTTGGATCTATAGAAGAAAGAAAAAGAAAAAAAAAACTCTAAAATTTAAATAAATTATATATATATATATACCAGAAATCTTTTTTGCTATCTTTTTAGTAAAACAACTAATAGCAATAGTTTCTTTATGTTCAATCATTAAAATAAATTCAGAACAAATATATTTTCCATCAACATAAGCATTACGAATATTTATATTCTTATCATTAAGTAAACATGAAAATTGTATAGTTGAAGATAATTTTGATGAAAAATGATCACATTCATTTTCATTTTCTTCTTCTTCATCAGAATCAGTATCTGAATTTGAAATATGTTCATCTATCAAGTAAATTAAAAAGATATTTTAATATATTCAAAAATAAAAAAGAAAACGAATATCTACCTTGATTATCATTCTGTGGTTTTTGAATGACAATACCAAAACCCATTGCTTGTAAATCATGTTGAAGTAATATTTTAGCTTCTTCAATAATTTCTCGTGCTGCTTGTGCATTTGTTAATGCTGGTCGACCAGGTACAAATATACAATATTGATCACGTCTAACTTGACCTACACGTTCATCAGCTAATTGTTGTGCTGCTCTACACATAGAATTTTAATTACTTTATCAAAAACAATGCAAGAAAAGCTTGTCAGCTCAGCTGTGAAACTTACATACATTCGTTAGTCTCATTATACTAATCATACATGAGCAGCTACGACTTCGGAGTGGCTAAAGGTCGGAGTTGTCCATCTCTGATTCTAATAGAAAATGCGTTAAATGATGGTCTTCATGTTTGTATTCCGTTTTTTCTTCAATCAGCATTATTATTATTTTAACCATTGATTTAATCTAGCAAATAAGCCTATTGTGTGTATTCATTATATCTACAGAAGATCTCAATGCTCTACTATATATCTCGGTAAGTTCAGAGATGCTGATATTGATTATTTCTCAAAATTATAACTTGATCAGTTCACGCTTCGTATGGCCAAATCAATACATCACTACCCACTAGAGTTCGTCGTGTTGGTCTCGAACGCGGATCCGGTCAATTACAGGTCTGAAATTTTTCTGTTAATTGGGTTCTATTACCTATCATTCTTAACATCTATCGTATAAATTTTTATCTACGCAAAAATCAAAAACTGTATTATTCAGAACATTCGCGAACGTATTATCAGGCATTCAAAATGTCGAGAACAGTTTTGAAATGTTCTAGAACACAGTTCGAGTCTTTATGTTGTCCAGCGCCTTTTCTCGATTGACATGGAACTCTAGAAAAGAAGTATGCCATCTGTTGTCCTCGGTTGAAAATGTACCCAATGATCAGCTCCTCCCATTGCTATAACTTTGAGTTCCACAAAACTAACATATTCTTACGTTTGAAATGGAACTGCTTTTTGAATACTTCGTTCAATTTCATAAACATCTCCGTTTGCTAAAGAAGCAATAGTTGTAAAACCATCTGAATAAAGTTGTCGAGCTCGATAAGCATTTAAAATTGAAATTCGTACAAGTTCACATAATTCCTATGTAGATTTATTTATTTATTTTTTCTAAAAAATTTTCTAATTAATAAAATTTTCATACTTGTTTAATACCAAAATTTAATCGTGATTGAAAACTATTTAATAATTGTTTTAAATTATTCCATGAAAGATGTTCAGCAAATATTTGTACAATACATGTAAATCTAGCTGATGTTTGTTGTAATTGTTGAACAAAACTTTTTGTACATTGATATTTTTTTATAATATCACACATATTTTTTTCTAATAATAAATCACTAAGTATGAGTGCAATAAAAAATCTTGCATAACGTGGTCCATCTAATTTTTCTTCATATTCACGTTTTTCAATACGTAATGATGCTGCTTTTTTATATACAATCATACTATTAACACCAACTAAATGTGCAACATGTTGTTCAACAGCACCAGTTGGCCAAACAGTATGAAATACATTCCAATCGAGAGTTGTCAACATGGAATTGATTAAATGTTGAGGAATTATCTAAATTTAATTATTATTATATCAATGTTAATTCTATAAAGAAATTTTCTTACGAGATAGATTAAATGTAAATCATTTTCAAGACATAAATTTCGTTGAGCTTTATTTAATTCGACAACAAGTTTAAGTCCATCATCTGGATTAATAGATGAATTAATAATTGCTAAAGCAAGTTGTGTTGGTTCATAACGTAAATTATTTTCATTAATAATATTTTCTTTATCTATACAATGAATAAGTTCATTATGACATAACCAATTAAGACATTTATCAATAGTCGATTGTTCATCTATTGTTATTTTATTAGAATTTGTACAAATATAGAAAAATGTTGATTTAATATAAGATATAATTTGTTCTTTTGTATTAGCTTTTCCACTTGAAATTATTTCAAGTAAAGCTTGTTTAAAACTTGTATGTGTTTCTATTTCAAAAAAACAACTATTGACTGGTTTGGTTTTTTGTTGTTCAAACATTTTTTGCACTAGAGCAACTTCTTTTTTTGAACAAATTAAAATACTTTCAGCTAATTAAATAAAATAAAAAACCAAAAATATGATCAAATATCTCTACATCAAATAATTCATTTTTACCATAATCATCATAACCTTTTCGACCAGCTCGACCAACCTGACACAGAAAACAAAAACAAAAAATTATATTTTAACTAACGAATGTCATCATACCATTTGAAGATATGTACTTAAATCAATACATCGACCATTTTGAAGTGGACTTCGAATAATTACTAGACGAGCAGGAAGATTAACCTAGTAAAGAAAAAAAACATAAAGCATGACGGTAATTATTTTCAGATAAAAGCTTAAGATTTCAATAATCTTCCGACATAAAGAACGGAAGCGCATAAGGGTCATTTTTGAAACATCGTCAGTTTCAGTCGATTCATAATTTACTAGATACAGAGTTTCAAGAGGAATTATTTCGTAACAAAATAAAGCTATTTCTAAGGAGTTTAGACACACTATTGCCAAATATATTGATATTCATTCCTATACCATAAATTATCTCAAATAACTACCTATTTCATAGTCTATGTCTGATAAAAATTTCAAGTCGAACGATTAAAGTGTTGCTGAGTAATGACATAAAAATTGTTCGAAATCAACATAAAAATCAAACAGTTCTCTTATTACTTCTATTCAATATTTTTGCAATATCTCGAGAAAAAAACAACTATATAAAGTTTTGATTGATTCTGAAAGTTCGAGAAAATCATATGCCTTTGGGTTTGTTTCGAGATGAACTTTTGTTTAGACACCATTTCTTGACCTATATTTTATAGATTTCGATCGGAAAAAATATGATTTGAATCAAAAGCAATAACATATTTGGAATCAGCACAAAAAAACTGAGTTAATCTATATGTGTTTCAAAGTTTTCCATCGAACTTTTTTTTTCTCGAAAAATTCAGCTGAGTTCTTCCTCAGGACACAGCCAAAAAATAAATTTAATTAGAAAATCATTTGAACAGTAGAGAACGAGTTCAGAGATTGTAAAACGTTATTAGAAGACAAAATAACAAAGAACTAAATAATAAAAATGGTATTTCACTTAAATTTATTCTTTGACTGGGTCGTGAGGGGGACTTCAGCTCGATTTTTCGAGAAAAAAAAAGTTCAACAAAAAACTTTGAAACATATATAGATAAACTCAGTTTTTTGTGTTGATTTCAAATATGTTATTACTTTTGACTCAAATCCTATTTTTTCCTATCGAAATCTATTAAATATAAGTCAAGAAATGGTGTCTAAACAGCAATCACATTGTCTTATTTAACAAAGTTGACCTCCAAAAAACAATCCAAAAGCATATGATTTTTTTAATCCTTTCTTTCGAACTTTCAGAATATATTTATGGTTTAGGAGTGAATAATCAGTATTTTGAGCAAAAGTGTGTCTAAACTCATCTATGAACCGACTGAAACTGATAATGGTCCGAAAATGATCCTTATGCACCTCCGTTTTTTATCAATAGATGACAAAAGAAACAGATCAGACTGGATAATGTTTTGAAAAAAAAGCTGTTCGATTTCGGATCGGTTCCAACCACGAATTCTTATTATTCGTTGATTATACTCAAATCTTTTGTCATTTTAACAGTTTGTTATTTACCCCAGTAGATAATGTACTTGTACAAACAATAACACGAATAATATTTGCACGATAAGCATTTTCAATAATTTCTCGTTCATCAATTGTTAAACCTAAAACCACTATAGTGTATAAAAAAAAAAAAAAAAGTTCTTTCTACCAGCATGATGAAAAGCAATACCCATTGGTATTGAACAAGCAAGATCGGCGTCAAGACCAGCTGGCTATAAAAAAAAAGCAATAATTAATATAAAATTTAATCTCTTATTCTTTTTTTTTTTTTCTTAGTTTAATTACAGTTCGACGTAATTGTTCGATAATATCTTCAAGTTTTGTTTTATCAAATGGATTTATTTGTTTATTATCGATAATTCGATGAAAATTTTTTGCTAATAATTTTGCTAAAACTTCACACCAATGTTTTGTCGAACAAAATACAAGTACACTACGACAATTTTGTTTTATAACATTCCAAATAATTTCCGTTATACCTTCACTATCACCTTGATTCAATTGATCAGATAAATGTAATTGACGTATAGGTATAAATTGTTTATTATATAAAATTGATTCAATTTTAATATATTCTTCTAATGGTATTGGACGAAATGTTGTTTCATAGGCTTCAGCATTTAGCCATTGTGCTAATTGATTTAAATTAGGTATTGTTGCACTCATACCAATAATTTGTACAGGATTATTTGTTGTTTGTAAATGATTATAATAAATTATTTTACTTAATAATAATTCAAGTAAATAACCACGATTCGCTTCACCTATCCAATGTAATTCATCAACAATAATAATACCTATTTCATTTAAATCATCACGATTTGATAATAAACGATTTATTATACTATTAGCTTTTTCTATAGTACATATTATAATATGACTATTGGAAAATGAATGATAAGAATCATTTGTACCAGCATATGATGCAATACGTAAATGAAGTGATGAAAAAAGTTTCTAAAATTTTAATTTGAATAAATTTAATGAATAAAAGATAAAAAAAAAACAGATAAAACTTACTCGAAAATAATTTGCTTTTTCTTGAACAATACTAACATAAGGTTCAATAAACAATGCTTTTCGTTTTGTTTCAAGTACTGATTTAATTAACAGTAATTCAGATACAATTGTTTTTCCAGCTGAAGCTATATAAAATCTAATAATAATCAAAATAGTTTTTAACAAACAAACAAACAAACCTGGAGCAGAGAAAATAAAATTTCGTTTTCCTGTATATATATTTATATATAAATAGAAATTTATTTAAATGAAATTAAGCTAAATAAATTATAATTACCACTTGCACTTGCTTTTTCAATACATTCAGCTTGCCAAGCAAAAAGATGTGATATACCAGAACGTTGATAACAATTAATAACAGCTGTTGGTAAATTCAATTCAGTTAAAGGTTTCGAAGGTTGTTTTTCTAAAGAAAATAAACTTATGAAAAACCTTTTTGTTTTGCTTTAATTAAAATAAAAAAATTTACCAGTAACTGGTGGATGATTAGGTGCATAAAAAGATGTTTCTGTAACAGCTGCTAATAAAGAATCACTAAGTGAATCCATTTGAAATGAATCAGATGTGGCCATTGGTATCTAAAATATTACATTGAAATTCTTTCAATTACTTGATTTTATTATCAATGAATAAAATATGATGGACAATAAAGACATTCTTTCTATTGGTTATTTAAAATTTTTTCGGTACTGCACGGATCAATATTACATGATTCATTGAAAATCAATCGTGTCTAAAGAATGAAATTAACTCTATATAGAATTTTTCATGTTATTCATCATATGATTTATTTAAATATTAGTTCACAGCTGAACATCAAATTCTGTTTCTAACTGATTGATTTTGATCTTTTTCAATGACATCTGAGAAAACATAATCATTGGCCTATGATCTTTGACTCTTGTCTTTTCTCTTAAAGGTATTCATCTTGCTGATCGTTTTCAATATTCAGAAAAGACTTCAATCATCTTTAAACTATCAATTGTTACACAGTTTGAGACATGAAAACTAAATTCGACATACCGTATTACCAATCATAGAGCAATAAATCATTTAGAATTTTTATTTACATTATAAATCGTATCTATCAGTTCATAGTAATCAAGATTAGAGTTCATTGGGTCGAAGACTTTCTTTATTTAGACAAATTATGAATGTCATTTATGTAAGAGAATTTTATTTTCAATACTTTTGTTGCCTAATAATTCACTCTTTCGTATTCGTTCATAGCTGAATATGATCGAAAACCCAATACATATTTTCCTTAAGTCCTAAAATATATCTTATTTTGCAATAATGAATACTCCCAAATAGGTATTGTATAACTTTGTATCATTGTTCGACTTGTTTATTCTTTTCTTCAGAGCTCTACACAATCAAATATGAATGTTTAAAAATTTTCATTAATGAACGTGCATGTTTTTATTTTTATTTTTCATTCATGTCAGATGTACGCAACACATAAGAAAAAAAAGGCTAACAAAACGATAAACATTTTCATATCTGCATAGAATTGATAAATCATATAATCTTAAGTGTATCTGCATAAGCTTGTAAAACATTTGATATATGTTCAATACCCTTGGCATTTGGATGTAAACCATCATTTGATACATGTAATGATAAATCAAAATTTAATTTAATAATTGTAAAACGTTTTGATTTAATTTGTTTTTTTCTTAAATGTTTTAATTTTTGATTATATTTTCTAATACGTTTACGTATTGATTTACCACCATTATCACCATATGTACGATAAAAAATACTTGTTTTTGTACGTTCTGGTACAGTACATATACCAATTGTTTTTAAATATGAATATTTTCGATAAATTAAATTAAGTAAATTTTCTAATTTAACTATTGTTGATTGAGATTTTTCACGAGCTAAATTATTTGTACCAATAGCAATTATTAAATGTTTTTGATTTAAAAATGATGATTTAAAATATTCTTGTTTAATCAATGTTATTAAACGATCAATGGTACAACCACCAATTGATTCAATATAAGTTTCAACAGATTCACATGGTGTTGTAATTGGTTTACGAACATGATGTAAGAGAGAATCACCAATTAAAAGCATCTAAAAATAAAATATTTGGCGCAATCAGATTAAAAAAATCGTCAGGTGATGTAACTCGTACTCTTTTCTCAGTCTGTATCAAAACAAAATAATTAAATTTTATGAAGTATCAACGATAATGAAGAAAGCGAATTACTTTGCCATTCAGACAGTATGAAATTAGAAAAAAAGAGCTTATAATTAATGCCTAGGGCTTCGAAAAACGATTATAAGTATTACCAGTCGATCTGTTCCGTTATCAATTCTTGAATGCTGCTGCATAAATTGATTGTCGAACACAAGCTGAGTGGAACTTTCACGGTATTTATCATTTATCGCCACTAGAAGTGTAAGCTGATGAGTTGATCAGCAACGGCTGAAGAGATTTAGCTAGTCGGCAGCGGCTCAAGAGTTTCCATGACCCTTTGTTTTCTTGTTTTCGAGAGATTTTGAAATTAAAAAGGTAGAAAATGCTAATAGAAAAATGGCTGGTATGAAACTGGACAAACCAGTTAAAAAAGGAAAAGAAATATGATTTTAGTCTAAAATCAGGTTATTTCATTTCTGACTGATTTTAATCACAGTTACCTTAAAATATGTTGTCTCAAGTTTTTATTTAGAAACTCAAATTTTTGAATAGTTTCTTAGACTTCTCGGCTCAGCAAATAGTAAATATAACGCTAGAACTCTTTGACATATATGTCATACTGCGAATCTACTATACCAAACAATACTTATACAAGAACAATGCTGATAAAATAGATTAAAGTCAGTGATTTCTTGATTGAACCGATTAAAAATTGGTTTTCAAGTTTAAAGACAGATTTCATTTTGTTTTAATCAACTCTATGCCCAAAATATGGGAAACTTGAATATGTTTTATTGTACAACGTCGGCGACGGCTGAGAATTCTTAACATTTTTGTTAGTTTCCGGCGGCGGCGGCTCAGCTGTTTGGCTTACACCTCTAATCGTGACTATTTTTGATAATATTCTAAGACCTTTGCATCCTCATCGACTCGTGTAAGTGGAGATTGCGCGAAGAGATATAAGTAACACTATGGCTCGTGCGAGTTGTGGTTTTCGAGATGCTATTTTAACAAGACTCTATATCGGGAGTGCCCCGAGGTCGTCCGTATTGACGAAGAGTTGATGACTCAGGAGGCCAGTTGAAAGATCTTTGCTAAAATTGACCGAAGGACAGGAAAGTTGAAGGTTTTTAGAAACCATGAGCAAAAAAACAATAAAATGTTGGACCTCCGCTGTAAAAACATGGAAATTTTTCAAGATTCGGGCCACCCCTGATTCTATGAATATTATCACCTTAAAAGTCCTCTACAGATTGATTTTTATTGATCGAAAAAGAATTAACGTATTCTTCAATTGTAGGGATATATTTTCTTATTGTCAGTACATAGAATAGAGATCAAAAGTTCTGATAAAACAATCGTTACTATACACGCCCGTGCATTAATTTACTGTGTCTATTTTCATTGTTCACGACTTTGTTTTTTCTCTATTCATCGAGGTATATGTCAGCGGCTAACCTAAGATCCGCCTAGGCTATTCAAATATCCGAGTTTGAACTAATTCAAATTTGTATCGAGTTTAAAGTTGGGATCAAAATTCGATTTTAGTTCTAAAATCGAATTTCTATTTAATGAACTACGACACAATGACGATATTTCTTTTGTAGGTAGTCGGTTGATGAATGAAAGTTTTAATAAGCAATTTTCTGTAGAATTCTCATCTATAAATAAAACTATTTATAACTTTTTTTAATCTCACTCTGACTCTTGAACTGGATATTATACCAGCAAATACTATCATATTGTTGTGTAGTCTATCCAAAAATTCCATGCATATGACTATTTGTTGAATAATTCAAGAATACAAACAGCTAGAGACCTGCGATTTTCATCAGTCGAAGGAAATGATATGGGGACGTCTTTTTCTCCAATATTGTGTATGACTAATTCACTTTAAAATCAATCCTTTTTACAAAACATCGAAAAAATATACGAAAATATTCTATCATTGAGATGAAATTTTTAATAAAAAGTAAGAAGATTCCAGAGAAATTTATATTTTTCGAGGAAGCAAATAGAGAAATGCATTTGCTTAATATTAGAAGGTGTGAAGATAATCATTTAAATTATATTTTAAGCTATAAATCTGAAGTCCCTCTATCTAGATCACATATTAAAACCAAAATCTCATCGAAATAATAGACCGTTATCACGCATATTTTCCAATATTTTGAAGAAATGATTGATTTTAAAATAAATTCGGCGTATACAATATCGGAGAAAAAGACGTTCCCATATCACTTCCTTCGACTGGTGAAAACCGCTGGTCTCTAAGTGTTTCTGTTATTAAGTTATCCAACAAACAGTCACATGCACGGACTTTTTGGACAGACTCTAGTTCATGAATAAAATGTCATGTATTCAACATCGACTTCAGGACGAGAATTTAGTTTTGATATCAACTTCAAGCTCGATACAAGTTTGGACTAATGAAAATTCACTAGAAAACGTTTGCAACTGATCAATCACTTTTGAATTCGGACGAGGTAGGGTCTATTGTATTTACCAATAAGTAGTATAGATTTTTTTAAATGATGAGATATTTGAAACATAGAAAAAATATTTTAGAGAAGAATGTTTTTCTATTAAGAAAATCTAAATTGACATTTAAAAAAAATAAATAGAACAAGAAGAATAACATTGGAAACAAAAAGAAGAAGTAAAAATATAAATATTTTTTTTTGTTTTGCATCAATGGATAGTTTTTGATTAAAGCATTAAAAAAAAACAAAAGATTGTCAATAATAAATTTCTCTCCAGGTCCATTTTTGTGATTTATTTTCTGCGTCACACTTTGCTAATCTCAATTTACTACCGTCTGTTTCCATACATAAATGTTCTTTATTACTTCGAATTTGACTTGTTATCTAAAACAACCAAAATGAAAATTGTTTTGTTTATATTGTATTCTTCTTACATTATCCCATTGCCATTCTCCAATTGGATTCCATTGACCATTATGATCCAAACAGAATTTTTTCTTTACAATATCATGATCAGATATATAACAATGTTCAGTAGTAGCGATTTCACCACCTTCATTTAAACGCCAAACAGCCTTAAATAAATTCGAAAATTGAAAATATTCATCAGAGGATACACAAAAACAAAACAACCAGAAAACCAAAGAGAAAAAAGCAAAAAATATTTGATGAATTTTATTTTCGTGTGCAAAAAAAAATACAAAAGCAATAATCGAACAATTTCAGATGTTTATTTGACAAAAATTTTTTATTATGGAATGATTTTAATGTAAAATTCATTTTTCATAAGTTCTATACGTTTTGCTTATGATAACAACAATCGACTAGTGTAGTTGTTATATAGATTAGAAATTTGCTTTTTCTCCTTGAATGGCATATGCTTCCTACTAGAAGATTATCAAGTGTTTATATAAGGTATTGGCTTATTCAATTAAAAAAATGTTTATAATCTCATTTTGTAATAACTGAAAACATACGGAAGATTTCATACAAAACTTACATAATCTCGAAAGTTTTCAAACAATACACAGGGTATAAAAAATAGGGTTACCTAAAGCATTTATGCAATTTGTGAAGCACCATCTAAAAGGAGTGTTGAAGTATAGAAGTAGAATTTTGGAACTTCCCCTACACAGATGCGACAGGAAGAAGTAGAATACTCCTACCTTTCGGTATAGAATGCTATCTAGCTACAAACTAATTATCCTGATATCTTCTCTACAACTGCTACCAGCTGTAGCTCTGGACAGAATGCTAGCTAGATGCAGAGTTCTTGCGCTCAATCGCTTGAACTTCCTGTGCACACTAACTAACCATAAGGGTAGGCGTATATCACAACGTAGTCAGCATGCTATCGAAAGGATGATACGAAACAAACAGCCGTCAGTGACTTGTCCAGGGTCATTCCATGGTTGGTGATACCGAGGTTTGAACATAGTACCCATTGGATACGTACAGAACAATGTAGCCACACACGAAAGAATATTCCCAAGTGATTCGCTCCGTTTGCTGCCATATTTTGCTAATATGCAGGAGCTTACTCGAGTAGCGTAACCTCCAAAGGTTTTCTTCTCTTGCTTAGATTTGATCGGGATAGCAATATTTTAGTAGATTTCTTGACTAAAAATTCGCTACCTCGACCAAATCTAAGCAAAAACGGAAAATCTTTTAGAGGTTACGCCATTCTAGTAATCTCCTACATCTTAGTAAAATATGACGACAAACGAATACTTCATTTCTTTTTTGTTTTTTCATCATTTCAAATAAAATATGTTACTTTAGCATGACAAACACAAATTCAAATTCTATTCATACTATACTTTTTACTTTTTCCTCATATGGAATATACATAGATCAAAGGTTATATGTAATCACTCAAACAAGAAAAAATAAATAAACAAATCTATTTATTCACCAATCCTGTCATATATGGATCAATTATTCTTTTTATCCATTTCTAGAAACCATAAAACGCACTTTTCTCATTATTTTTTCTTTTTTTCTTCAGTAAATCATACCTGTCCATAACAAGTAGCAACACCAATTGGTTGACCAAATGAAGCACCAAGATCATTTAAACAAACAGAATGTTGAAGATTTTTACACTAAAATTTCATATTCTTGTTTTCTTATGAAAATTTTTTTTTTATTCTTATATCTTACTTCACCCCAAACAACATTTTTTGATGGTGGTGGAAATTTTTCTAAAACATCATATGCTATATTTTCCATAAACCATTTAAATGGTTTGCATTGTAATTTTTCTCGAAGTTTTTTTCTTTCTGATATATCACCATAGTTTAATCGACGTATACCTGGTTCACGTCTATAATAATATTCAGTATATTCATCCATCCATACATGAGCTAAACGTAAATGATTTATTGATGTTTGATATGGACTTGATCCAGGTACATAAGATCCATGATTTCGAGGACCACGATAAGCATGTGCAACATGTGAACATGGTACCCATTCAACAACACCACCACATTGCCAAACTTTAAATGAAAGTTCATATCTAATAAAATTTTTAATGAAGATTTACAAAAAACAAAATTGTGAAGAATTAAACATACTGTTCTGCTCCCCAGACACGAATGCCTGGATCATATGCACCTAATTCAAAAAACCATTGACGATCAATAGCTAATAAACCACCAGCATGTGTTGGTGACCTAAAATATAGTTTTCATTTAAGGAAGAAAATTTTCTAAAGCTACAGAGAAACCATTCATTCATTGGTATAAATAATCAAACTCGAAAACTAAACTAAAACAACCGATGTGGTTGATAGGAGTGGTGCGAGCGTGTCCACAGTCGTATGAAGGCGCGATTTTTACTGAAATCTAGCAATTTTCTAAGAGTTTAAAAATATTCACGCAGCGAGGTATAAAAAACAAATCAAACAGAAGAACCGCGGTTTGCACGACATGAATGTCCTATCCGGAAAAGTACACTATATCAGTATAGTTGCTGATTAAATATTGAGCTGGACTTCGCACCAGTCCTCGAAATCGGGCCACTTTTTTATGGTCCGAACCGGCCCAAAGTGGCTCAACGAATGCTTTAGACCCGCTCGACTACGAAAGAAACTTCGGTTACAGAGATTTTTTTTTTCAATAGACAGTTATTCCATATTTTTCAGCTTTTATAAAAAATGATGACCAACAGAGAGAAGCATGAAGAAACTTCCCCCTATCTCTTCTCAGAAGTGAGCCAAATCTCAGAAAAATTTATGTCAAAAAAGAATAAAATCGTCGGGCCGGGCGGCCCAATTGGAGGTTTGCTTCACACATAGTATTCTGCAGCAGGGCTAGAGTCCCTCGGATCCAAGAGTTTTTGGACGCGGACCCGGTCGATCAGAGTTTTAGGTTCGAACCTGATTGGTTAATCTTTTGTGGAAAGAGCCCATCGGGTGGACCGGATCGACTCAAAATTTGTAGACCTGGACCTCATGGGCTCTGAATGGGCTAGATCTATCGAAGTCGATCCATTGAATCAAAACAAAATTTTTCCACGTAAACAAAAAATATATTTACCAATAAGGTTCCGATGAATATTTTCTTTTTTTTGATTCTTGTTCTGGTACTGTAGTTTCTTTATATAAAAATCCCCATTCCCAAATACCACGATAATTAGTTGAACCATATATATTTGTATGTTCTAATGTATTCCATTCAAGCCCATCAACAATAGGAACAGCTAATGCTTTTCGATTAAGTGCTATACGTGTTAACAATGGTGGAAGCCAATTAACAACCTAGAAAAAAACAAAAAAAAACAAATTGAATCTTTTATGTTTAAAATCATCTTAAATAACCTACACATTCACAATGAGCATCAAGAACAATAATAACATCACCCGTTGATTTTTGTGCACCAATTGTACGTGCTTCAATTAGACCAACACGTTTTCCAGTACGATAAAGTTTTACAAGACCATTCCAACGTTTTATATATTTTTCTAATGGTTCTTGTAAAGAAGCTAAAATAAGAGATAAAAAAGAATCCTATTACAGTTGTATCAGTTTCTTATTAACAGGAAATAGAAGAGTCATTCAACATAAATTTAATTCTAACAGCAGATGGCGTAGTAATTTGAATCAAATTCAAACCGTGGTTCAAAATTTCTCTAGGAATTTTGTATTAGAAGTTATGAATCGACATTTTAAAGTCGTGAACATTAAGTTTAGACGGAGAAAATTAACGTTTTTTTTTGAATAGAATAAAAAGCAAGATTATTCTCTACAAAATGATAAAAGAATTAGGAGAATTATTTTTCGATTATTCAAGACTTGTTGAGTTCGAGAATGAAATATTTTTATTAAATTCATACCATCACTACTACCATCATCTACAAGAACAATTTCTTTTAAAAGTTCAGGTGGTGATGTATTAATCACGCTATGTACAGTACGTAATAGAACACCCCATCCTTCATCATAAAAGACAAGAATAACTGAAGCTGTTGGTAAATATTGTACACTTGGATAAATCCAATTTTTACATCTAAATTTAAGAAAAATAAAACAAAAAAATGTCGAATTACTTTCAGATAATTATTTTAATATCATACTCTTGTGGTCGAGTGTCTTTAATACGTCTGTCTAAAGATATTTTATCAGAAACAACCATATTAAAACCATATAACTGAATTGTTGGTTGTGCTTCTTTTTCTTCTTTAGCCGAGAGTTTAACAGGAACACCTTTTGTTTATTTTTTCGAATGAAAGAAAACAATTATTGAATTTATTTTTTTATTTTACCTCCTTCTCCTGGACCTGTTCTTGTTGGTAAATCTTTTGGTTCATAATTTCCTAATGAATTACTCATTATTGGTTCTAAAGTGACATTTATTGACCCAGATAGAGGTTTTCGAATAGTTTCAACAACACTATCAATTTTTTTATCCTAAATAATAAATAAAAAAGAATTAAAGATTTCATCAAAAAAAACAATGATTTTTTATGTTTACTTCTGGATAATCGATTCTAACATGTTCAGGACTTGGTTGATCATTAACAGATTCAAGTTTAAACATTAAAAATGGTATTATAAGAATAAGAAAAGCAAGTGCAATTATAAGACGAAACGTACGTCCAAAACGGACCCGCATTTTGACAAATTATCAAGGTCAATTGTTTTTAAAAGTTACCTAGTCTACCTTTCATGTATCCTTGCTTTCTTATTGCTTAATTAGTATGTACAAATACAAATCCACGTTGTTGTTCACATTGTTTGTGATAAGATGGCGCCAGCAGCTGATATACAATTCATTTTATGTGAAGTCGGGACGACAAAAGTATTTGGGAATGACAAGGACTTGGCCGCAGGAAGGCTCGCACTCTTTACATGGGCAATGTTTTCAAAATGACGATATGAGCTAAAATGTCGGAGTGGTTTCTAAATTATCGAGTACACTTAAAGCTAGGTCGTAATAGAGTCCGATTTTTGAATTTCTTGTTGTTTATTTTTTTATAAAAACATTTTTTCAAATTCATGACCAAAAAAAATCGCTAATTTAAATCAAAGATCTAAATCTTTTTTTCAGGAAAAGAAAAATTCAAAAATCAGGCTCTATTGTGATCTAGCCTTAACTATTTGCTCTGTAATAAAAACAATTATTACTTTTTCCATGTAAGGAAAACAGGAGAAAAACTGCCGGTTTTACCGGTCCGGTTACCGGCTCCCAATACCGTGGCAAACTGGCAGTTTTTTCCGGTAAACCTCGGTTAACCGATCCTTCTGTGCAGTTAACCAACAATGTTTCATTCTTTGTTTCGTTAATATTTGTACTTAAATTTAACAGTTATTTTTTTTCGATTAACCTAATTTTTACTTCAACCAAAAATAAAAATACAAACCGATGTAAAAAAAACATACATAAAAAAATGAACACAAAAGTAATCTTAAAAAATAAATATAAAAGAGTTAATCTAAAAAACATAAATATTAAAACCTTCAATATAAAAAAATATGTAGTCTCAACTGAACCTCATAATCATTATACTGATTCTTGTCTTTAAACAAGCAAACAAACAAAATAAGTGATGCAACAGACATGCACATGTACATATACATGTTGTTTTTTAGTTCTGCAGCCGTTCGCTTTCTATAGTTCACCGGAAATATTATCGTTGAATTGCGGTTAACCGATGAAATTTGTAACGAACTGCAGTATCAATGAATGTCGGCAGTTTTAACAATTACCCCGATTTACCGCTAAAAGTGATCCGGTTTTTGTGACATGAGTTTTTATTCAGTCATTATTAGGAAAAGTTTGTCCGCATAAACGAGACACTTGAAAAAAAAACTGATTTTGAGAAAAACGACATTTTTGATTTAGCAAATGTCTCTATTCGAAACAAATCTGCCTATGTTACCTAATATTTTCGTACTATTTACCAAGCTTTATGCGATGGGTGTGGGTGCGGCTGAGACTTCTGTTCTACGCACATCGGATAGCATGAATTTCACAGTTGATTTTCAACAATCGTCAGAAGTCATGTCATACATCAAAAAAATTTATTCTTAATAAAACTGAATTTTCGGTAAATGTTGAAAATTGTTTTTATTGGGCTTTCGTCATAAGAAAGATTGAAATATTGCAATTGTCAATAGTCCAGCTTTTTTAACGGCAAAAGTTTCATAAAAAACAAGTTTCGGCAAAGGTCGAAAGTCAATGCTGTGAAATTCATGGTTTCTCACACACCTTGCACTCAAATCCACACCTTCAAGGTCTTCGAAAAATCGATAGCATTATCATGTTTCGCAGGACCAAAACCGTATGAATCCAGGTTTTCCACGCAAAATATGGGAAAACACGAATTTTGCAGTACTGTCTTTCAGCCATTGCTGAAAATTGTGTTTTTCTATGGAACTTTTGCCGTTAAGAGAACTGGACTTTTGGCAGGGTGTGGGTGTGTAGGTGCGTGAGTTTAGGTGTGGATGTAGGTATTCTCTTCACCCGCATTCACATTCACACTCACCCCACCTACACCCACACACTCATCATTTTAATCAAGAGAAAAAATTTTTGTTGTTTTTGGGTGTGGGTGTGGATGTGAGCGGAGTATGATGTGGGTGTGGGTCAGTATCAGCTTCAAGAGTAGATATACACCCACCCACACTGATACCCACATCAACCCACACCCATACCCTCAAAATGATATATGTGCATATATATATACGCTGTTATCTTCAAATGAACATCAACATGTCATTTTTCTTCCAGTAAGTCCTAACTGCAAGACTCGACATCATAATAGTGTATTTTCTTTTTTTTCTGTTGTTTGTATTATTAAAATTGAAAGATAAAAGCTTTAATAAATAGTGAAAAAAAATAAATGCAACAAGAGAACGAAACTCAACAGATTTTATCTTATAGAAATACAACTAAACATTAAATAGAAAATATGTTTAGTCATTGCCAAGCAAAGAAAATTTTGTCTCTGCTGAAAAATTTTAGGTTTATATATAAGATAGTATTACAATCGAAATCTCGTTTCAAAAATCAACTCAAAGGTTCACACTTAATATCACTATATTTTAAATTAAAAATATAAGAGAGGTTTTTCTCAATGAGCCATATTCATAATTCGCTTGTTGGCCACGAACACGCATAAAAAGTGGCCACATATTGACTTAATTGTTGCTAAGGACGCTCTCTTTACTTTCATCTATCTTTCTCAATCATCTTGCTAGTATATACTAGCAAGACGATTGAGAAAAATAGATAAAAGAAAAGAGACCGTCCTTAGCAACAATTAAGTCAATATGTGACCACTTTTTACGCGTGTTCGTGGCCAACAAACGAATTGTGAATATGGCTCATTGACGAATCTTACATGTTGTTGCTTCTTTAAGCAAAATCATTCATCAGCTTTGTGTAAGAAGTAAAAGAGAAAGCATGAATGTCGCCTGTATTGAAGATTACACGTCGTACTAATCTTCGCTAATCTTTCATCTAAGTAACATAATAATGGCAATGATCATAGAAAAAGAGAAAAAAAATAAAACATCAATTATATAGAAAAATATTTTGAATAATTTTTTCCAATTGATTTTTATTATCTATAGAATAAGGGTAAGAGAAGCGACTATCTATTTGATCAAAAATCGGTCAACTACAACAGTTATATGGTATATTTCTAGACAATTGAAATCTGATGTTGAATATTTGAACTTTGAGTAATCATTTATATTCGTATGCTAATTAAGTAGATTAGTCTTCTCATAATTTATTTCAATAGTATTTATCTTACTATTTTGACTGACAGTTTTTATGGAAGCCTGCACCATCATGAATATATCATTATTAAAATCTTTTTTCATCAACATATACCTGATGGGCCAAAAGTAAGGAAAAACAGAAAAAGTTGAATATCTCCATTGCAACCTGAGCAAACGAGCTAATTTTTTTATATCAACGATAGAAACATATTCAAGCTTTATATCCACAAAGACACGCCTAACGAGACCCTTTGTTAAGTATCACTATTGATCTGAACAAAAAAAAATTTACTTTTTCACAGATAGGAAATAAAATAATATACTTAACAAAGGATCTCTCTAGGCATGCCTTTATAGATATAAACCTTGAACTTACTTCTTGAATTAATAAAAAAATCAGCTCATTTGCCCAAGCTGAAATGGAGGTATTCAATTTTGTTTTCGATAAAGTGACTTTTGCACCGTCCTTTATATTATTTTATTTCCTATCTGTGAAAAAGTAAATTTTTTTTGTTCAGATCAATAGTAATACTTAACAAAGAGTTTCTTTAGGCATGTCTTTATGGATATAAAGCTGGAACATGCTTCTATCATTGATGAAAAAATTAGTTCGTTTGCTCAAGCCGCAATGAAGATATTTCAATTTTTTCTGTTTTTCCTTACTTTTGGCCCACCCGGTATATATACATGGTACATGAACGATCATATATGTGAACGCTTGAGCATATGCAGGAAGAGAAGGGGGCGCGCGAGAGAGAGAACGACAGGAAGAAAAAAAAGATTCTGAGCGAGAAAAACAAGCAATTCCCGTGGGAAAATGTATTTTTGAAAAAATCTGTTAGAAACTATAGTGCACTCATTTTTAAAAATTTGTATCCAATGCTCAGTTTTTCACGCTCGTTCGAATGATGTAATTTTCATTAATTCTGCACGAGATTGAAAATTTCAAGTCAATTGATACGATATAAGTAATATAAAAATTGTTTTCTTAAATCAATAATAAGATTTTCATGTTTCACTTTCCCTATGATTTGTACTAAAAAAAAGCTTTTGTGAATCGAATTAAATTTGATTACATAATAGACGCACATTGATTGCCTTTCAATAGTCCACACACTTGAGGATCGACAAACGGTAGACCTAACATGAGTAAAAGTGAGGCCATTGGTGATAAAACCCATATTATTCGATAGTAAAGTGAATCGAGATGGCCTCGACGTATATAAATAATCAAAACAATGGTGCATAGAAGAGATATCACACATAAAATGATGATGGTGATCACAATACGACGAATTACAAGATGATCTCTTCGGCTCTGTTGTTGTAAGGGACGTATTGATGGTGGATGACGTATTTTCAAGAGAACGCATATATAGCATATACTCACAGTACCCAAGGGCGGAATAAAATTGATTATATATGCATATGTCACGAACACAATTGCGTTTCGTGATATACCACAATAAACTTCATTAGAAACCAGTTGGATAGCATCCGTGAGGAGAATTGGTAGAACGCTAGTAAAAGAAACTACATATTGCATGGGAATCAACACAAACAGATAGATTGTGGATTTATGCAGCCATCTATGTTTCGGAAAAATGACTCGAGTAAAACGAAAGAAGGCTTGAAGTGCAAAACTCCAGTAAGTAGCAACGAGTGTTGATCCAAATACATAGCCACGAAAGCGACAAACGAAAGAGTCATCATGTTCGATAACGAAATGAAAATCTAATCTTAATGTGGGTATGGTTATGTGAATCAATTGAATAGTGCTTTTTGCAAGGAGTACACACAGAATATTGGTAAAGAGAATGATGGGAACTTGAATTCGAACTCGACCTTGCTGGTACTTAGGATGGAGGAGTCGATAAACGAGAATACATAATAGAGTAAAACCGATAGATAAGTCAATTAAATCAATAACAGCCGAAATGACATTCAGTGTCGGGCCAACAGTAGTCGAATTCAAAAAGTTCGTCATTGTTTTGTCACATATTACGAATTGCGTAACAGACACTCGTGAGTTCAAGACCAATAATAAGTTTTATTGACTTGGAAAGAACAGAAACAAACAAGATTAACAAGATTGAAGCTAACTTGTAACCGACTTTTTAAAGAAAGACATATATATATAGTATATCTTGATGACTCATACAACGAGATCAAAGAACAGACAGAAAAAAAAGAAATATAGCAAGAGAAATATTGCTATATACAACATTAGTGTAATCACAACATGAAGGAAAAGAATACACATACATATGTATAGATATATATGTAAATGATGATGACTTATCAGTACACAGACACTAACAGTAAAGAAATGAAATTAAACATAACAATAATAACATTTATTGTCAATACATCATTCTTTTCCCATAGAAAAGCCTGAAATTGATTAAGATACGTGCAGAGATCAAGACTCTTGGAAGTCAATTTATTTTTTTATTATTTTGCTTCATATGCAATGATTACCTTATAAGTTGAAGGGTGGGTGTGGATGTGGATGTGGGTATGGGTGTTGAGGAAATCCCAATACATCCACATTCACGCCGCTTACACCACTCACCCATAACCATATCACACCGACACTTATATCCACACCCACCCTCATGAGTTCGAATTTAAAGTTGCTCGAGAAAATGTATACTGTTGGATGTTTTACAACGATGTGCTAGTTACTATATTTATTATGCGTCATGTTGGAAAGAAATGTGTCTACGACAAACAATCTTTCTGCGCCTTCCAATCATTTTACTAAATCATTCGAAAGTAAAGAAAGAAATTTATTTGACTGTCAACGTATTTTATTATTCAAGTCCACTGATATTTATTTTTTCTTTCTGTATTATTCATTCTCGAGTCTTGATGGTGTGCACGTGTGAGTGCGTGTGTATCTTTAGAAGAATTCAAAGGCAACATTAAGAGAATTACGATCAGTCTAATAATAATGGATGCAAAGATAGAAATTCTGATCACTTCTTATTTTAAAAAAAACAGTCCTTGAGAACTTAGTTTCAGATCTATGGATTTACCAAGGGGAAAACAGCAGAGACTTCAGCCGTGAAGTCTCATGAAGTCTTGAAAGTCTTTCGAAGTCTCTTGAAATCTCTGAAGTCTCATAAAGTTTTATGAAGTCTCATGAAGTCTAATGAAGCCTCATAAAGTCTTATGAAGTCTCATGAAGTCTTTTGAAGTCTCATGAAGTCTCTTGAAGTTTTTTGAAATCTCTTGAAGTCTAATGAATTCTTCTGGAAGTTTTGAAATACATTTATCTCAGGGCAAACAGTCAGACACTAAGATCGGACAAGATTCTGTGTCTGATCATGTATGATCTTGTACAATTCATACCAAATCGTACAAAAAATCTTAGCCTCTGAAATCTTACATCAATTCTTACTGTAAGACTCTTGACAGATTTTGTTGTCTTGCAAATCTTACTGTAAGATTTTAGAAAATCTTATGCGACGGTAGGATCTGATAGAAATCTTGCAGTAAGAATTGATATAAGATTTCAGAGGCTAAGATTTTTTGTACGATTTCATATATTCGTACAAGATCTGCTGTCAGATTTTTCGACCTGGGTAGTGCATGAAAATTCATAAGAAACCAATGAAATTGTCTTGTTTTCGATGGTCTTATTTTAGTAGAAAGGGGGACTTTTTATTATTTTTTTTCAATGTGCTGGAAAAAAACTCAAGTTTGTTCGATCTTAGAAAACATGATAGTTAATAACTGAATGCTTTTTGAATGAAGTGATTTATTTTTATAAGAAATGTTCCATCTATTGAATGTCAGTCTTATGAAGAATTTTTGGGGTTTTTGTTTGTTTCTATCACTCGTGATAATCTATCAGCCGATAAACGGCTAGCTTTGTCGGTCAATAAGCAACCAGTCGTTTGCTTCTGTATAGATTTAGTCTTGTTATTTATTTGCACCTGAAAATAGGAGTTTTTCAATGCTGGATTAATCGAATCAACTATACGCGTACTAGTAAAGTTTATTGTCTTAGTTTTAATTTCATCAACGCTTTGTGTCATTGCCACATCTTTATTCTAGATATGGATATACTGCGAGAAACAATTCTCAGAAACAAGAAACACTTTTGTAATCTCTATATGATAAGTTTTGTTTTTTGCATATTATAGAAGTTTCATGTAATTTCTATAAGGTTTTTTGATACTCATAGAATCTGCCTCTTGAAGTCTTGGGAAGTCTTATGAAGTTTTGTGAAGTCTGGCAAAGTTTTGTGAAGTTTTACGAAGTCTTGTGAAGTCTTATGAAGTCTGATGAAGTCTTTTAAAGTCTCAAGAAGTTCTACTAAGTCTGTGAAGTCTCACAAAATCCGTGAAGTCTCATGAAGTCCGTGAAGTCTCACGAAGTCTGTGAAGTCTCACGAAGTCTTTTGAAGTCCTTTGAAGTCTTAGGAAGTCTTTAGAAGTCTTTTGAAGTCTTGTGAAAATATGAAGTCACTATGATTGAAGTCTGTTGAAGTCTTGAAGTCCGCTGTTCCCCCCTTGATTAATGGTTAAAAAAAACGGGTTATAATTATAAGTATATACAAACACAGACAGACACAATGAGATTATTTATTGTTTCTGAATCCTAGCCTCTCAGTTTAGGGAATGAGAATTATCTCACCATGCTATTGTCTTACATTGAGATATATAATACATTTTGTATTCGTATGATCAATTTCAAATTTCACCGCCATAAATATCACACTAGAGCGCAAAAGAACTTCTTTCTTCAGAAATTATGATGCACCTGAAATATTACGTTTCACTGAAAACTCTTCTGCTGCATCGAATGTAATAATAAATAATGTGTTACCAAAAACCTCTACAAGCTGACAATTTTTACTTGTCAGCTTGTAAATGCTAACCATGATCTTAATGTACTAACGGCTTGTCGATAACACTCCTTCATATTTTTGTCCAAACTTTTGCCTCAATAAAGGATTAAATCTGATGTTTTGAAGAAAGGTGAAACGAAACATTCAAGTAAGTATACAAACGGATCGAGAGTTTTAACATTTGACATATCTTCATCTCTTAATGTTTTGTTGAGTAAACGAAATAAAAAACTATTGCGCATACAGCCATGCACAACAGGTACCAATAGCTTTAGAATACTTATAATTGGCATCATCGTTGATGTTGCCGATCCTCCATTGTTTATATTGTTATGAGAGAACGTACGATCATTATATGAATGGAATTATTCCTTTAAAAAGTGCGGGTGGGCGTGGGTATGGGTGTGGGTGTGAGATGTGGGGTGTGGGGTGTGGTTTTTCTCTTCATCTCGAATCACACCCACACCCACCCACACACTCACCCACACCCACTTACACCCCATACCCACATCCACACACCCTCAATCAACAAGATGAATCTTAAGAATTATGATAAAATACAAAATAATTATGATATCTTTTTTCTTTTATTGAGTATCGATAAAAACATTCTCACAGAACATCAATTTGCTTAACAGCTTATGCGCATATGCCAAACACACTTTCTTAAAGTATGTATATCTGCATCTATTTGAGTGCTTAGGTAACTTTGATAAAGTGATTAATTTCAAAAACGCAATGTTAAAGTGGACGTTGATCTTTTTTTTTTTGATAAATATTTGATTTGTTTCAATAGATTAAGAGAGCACTTCATACTCATTTTCTTAATCTTCTTGCATCTAGTATCAGCAAGGGCGTGAGTGCTTATATAGCTGTGAGGTATGTGTATGATAGAGGACAAGGCTCAACCTCATACCCCACACCTACATCCTATAGTGCACCTTTAAACGGAATAAACGCAATTACATTTCGAGAACGGTCTCTTATTGTTGGAATTAGTTCTTTACGTGCTTTTCATCTGCTATTTCACTTCTCACATCATAACTTTTTCTCCAAAATCACCACCCGATTGTCAAAGCATGTTAAAATTTAGAAGTCATTTTCTGAAAGTACCTCAAAATATGTAACCTTTAAAAGAGAGACCTTCAATTATGTTACATTGTAGTCGTATCTCCAACTTGTGATAATATGCATAGACTCACATGAAAATTTTTGTAAAAGTCGTTGCATACGCTGAAAATGTGGAGTGGAACGCCAGTATGCTTATATAGGATTGATACACACCTTATAACATTTTTTAATAGAAGTCTTTCTCATCTAAACTTTTTTATAAAAATAATCACATTTCTATAAAAGTAGTTATGCTTCATGGTGAACCATCACTACTTTGCTAAAAATTTCATCCCATCGAGGAAACGTCTTCTGAAACAGCATGATTTTCATAGACACAATTCTATAAAAAATCGTTAACAAAAGTAGTGGTATAAAGATCGTTGAAATATTAGTGGATCTACTCAAAAGTATCTTGATAAAAACAAAGTTTTGACCATTTTAGATGGTTTGCTGTGATTATTAGAGAGCTATCTCGTCTTTCTGACTCGAGTTAGATTATTAAACGCTCAAATTCGTCCAAAAGTTCAAAAATATTGGAATTCTAACCAATTAACTTTAGGACAACAATGATTTCGCGAAGTCAAAAACCTTTCTTTCTGGAGCTAAAGTTATCTATGTAGATTCATTTAAAGCTTTTGTCATTTAAGAAAACAATTAGGAATGTGCGGATTACCTGCATTTTTGTAACTTTTTGAACGGAAAATAGACATTTTTAGGAATTTCTAAGCACATTTTAAGGCTTTTAAGCAGTTTTTTTTCGAGAGAAAAAAAGGAGTCTCTCAGTTTTTGAAAGGATGTTAAAACGTTTTTAATAAGAGGTAACGGTAAACCGCGTTTACTAATGCTTCTTTAAAAAAAAAATACCTTACATAAAATGTTTTTGGAAAAAGGTATAAACCATTTTTTTTTGTCGAAAAACGTCAGTTTTTATTAAAAATGTTTTGGTATCCCTTTGAAACTGCGAAACCCAGTGATTTTCACTCAAATAATCACAAAAGTTTTTGAAACACATTCGAAATCTCCAAAAATGACTGTTTCTTCGTTTACAAAGTTGCAAAAATGTTGTATATTCGTCCAAAAACTTCGAAAACCCTTCAAACTCTCACTTTTTTGTGTTTCTCACTATTCTTTTTACTCTAATTTTTTCCATAGAATAGTGTTTGTCTCAGCCCCAGATTTTCCACATACATCAAAGTTCTTCCCTCCTGTCACAGATCTGTAGAAAGCTTGAACATCTGTGTACATATTCGTTCTTAACTATGAAGTTTTCATATTCTTTTCTCTCTACGCAATTGATATACGATGATATTTCACTCTTTTCTCTTTCTTTTCTCACTTCTGCTTATCACCATTGAAGGAAGAACAAAAAATAAAATTCTTCTTTCTGTTATACACCCTGAAGTTGGGACATGTAGATATCAAATCCACTGCTGTTACTGTCGTTATGATCTCATTCAGAAAGAGAGAGAAAAGCTACAAAGACTTTTTGGATTTCTCCTCTCTCTCTCTCTCTGAGATAGTATAGTGAAGAAGACGAATAATATTGAAAAGAGAAAAAGAGAGAGAGAGAGAGAAAAAAAAGGATGATTAAAGATTAACTTGATCAATTATAAATTTTTTAGTCAACTTCTTTTTTGCCTTGTATAAATAGGAGTTGAAGTTATTTTACATAAGAAAAAATGATGAAGAAGAAGCAGTGCAACTGAGACTTGTCTGTTAAATCTACAGCGTAAGTCTAATAAAGGAGCTGAATATTGAGTTCTCAGCTCTTTCACTTCTAAGAGAAGTGCTTGCCATTTCTTGATTAGAAACGTGATCTTACAACAGTACTTCAGTCACATGTTAATTATTAATTTTTTTCCTTATATGAGAAGTACTTCTCTTTTTTTTCGGAGAAAGAACTTTCTCTCTTGAGACTTTAGAAATGGACTTTTTATTAGCACTACTGAAACTGATCTATTTTCTTGATCTATTTTGTTGTTATGATCAGAAAGAAAGAAGAAGAAATGCGAGAGGATAAATAAGTGTATGAAGAGTGTTATGAGTAAAAGAAGGAGAGAAATAACAAACTAAAATAAAAAAACAATTTTGTTTAAAGTTAACAAGGTAACGTGTTTTATAATGTCGCTACTGTGTGATAAACATGATATAAAATTATATGACTGTTAGTGGAGTGAGGACAGAGAGTTGATATAGATAGATTCGGAAGTGCGTTTTTAGTATCATGCTATACGCTTTTATAAGAAGAGCGTTTAAGTAAGAGAAAAAATTGCTTTCTTCAATTATTTTGACTTTTTTAACTTCTATATCATCTATGTCAAGCTCGTAGGCACGTAAGAACGCGCATCAAATGCCTTTTTACGAAAAGAGATATGATGAGCATAAGAAAACTGTTCTGCGTGAATATTTTTGTAATTAGAAATATCATTACCTGCCTAAAATGGCATCAAACTGATAAAAAATGTGAATTGAAAGATACTTCAATACAGAGATAAGTTCTTCTTCGTATGCTCTTAAAACACAAGAATATTACTTCCACTTCGATAAGTAATTAAAGATAAACCTAAAACACAATAAAAAGCAGTCTTTCGCGCTTTTTTGCTTTGGAGAGTTATTTTCTACTAGACTAAGAAACTTGATATCCACCAAAAGTCGTATAGTTGGACTGAAAATCGGTGATTTATGTTTGAAATAGTTCATTCATGACTTAATTGATTGATTTTCTTTGTTGACGAAAAAGTGCTCAGGAGCAGAATTGAGTGAACCCTTGTCTTCAAAACAAGTGGCCTAACTCTAAGATTAGGGTATACTAGTTCTTCTTCTGATTTTTCACATTTTTTTTTTGTTGATTTGACATTTCATTCTTTCTTCTCTCTGATTCGCTCTCTACTTCTTCTTTTTACGAAAAATGCAGACTCTATCAACATTCTTTCGCTCTGATTCTCTTTCCTTCTCTTTTCTAGTGTCAATTGTTTTTCTGCTTCTCTTGATGGATAAGTAGTAGGTCCTACAGTAACTTATTCTGTGAGTTAAAGTTTGGAAAGTTATCTTGAAACTCAGAAATCTCGTTCTTTCATTGAAATGATGAGTGCTTATCATGGTTTTTATATTTTTAAGTGAATCTTCTTCTTCATATTTTGTAAGAATTCTGATCTATCATTTTTTATATCAAAAGTCAAATATTTGGATAGTTTGATATTTACGTGACCCTTCTTCTCCTATTTAATGAGTTTCAAAACTCTTTGAAGAAGAATGTAAGCGTAAACCTAGCTAATAAGCAGCTTTGTTATTTTCTGATTTTTCTTCTTTTGAATAAAGTTGATTAGAGTACTGTGAGAAGAGAAAAAACTGAAAACAGCCGAAGAGGGTCTTTGTGATAGAAAATATATTCCGCGACTGATTACTTCTCTTTACAGAGGACTTCTAATAGAGAAAATTATATTTATAGATCGTCAGAAGGACTGAAACCGAGAGACCTTGCCGTAAAAGTCAAATTGTACGCGAATACTCTCTGGCTTGACAAAAACCTTTTTTTGTTTCTTTTATCGTTTTTCTCAAAAATGAAAATGAAAATGAGAAATGATAGAAATATTACCTATTAACTGTTGCTATTTGTGTGGTTATATATATATATATACATATCTTTTAGATTAGATACGTTTGACTATCAGAAGGATCTAAAATGGCACCGAAACAATTGATACTTGGTGTAGCTGCTGGTGTACTCTTGTAAGTAAAAAGTACTCAGGATGCTTGAAAAATGATTGACGGTAAAACACTTAAAAGAGGCGAGCACAATCGTGGTCTGTAAACTGATGTCTGAACATTTTACAGACGTGTACATCTTCCCGATCACAAAATTGCGTGGTGGGATATTAACTGACTTAAAATACACTCCGTGGAGATAGGCTTGACATGTAACTTTAAAATTCGATGGTAGATTTATTTCTATATTCTATTTTAGGCTAATAGCATTCATATTCTATGTAGTTGCACAGGCTGATGAAAGCTATGGTGTTTTGCGGGGGTTCGAGGGTGCTGGATTATGGAGTGGTACTTTGCCTGGAAATTGTCAAGGAGACGATGTCTGTCATAAGATCAAAGCTGCACGGGCATTTTTTATAATGGCAACAATAGCAGCATGTAAGACCTTTAACTTAAAAATAAGCTCTTCAACAGAAAAGTTTCTACGAAATTTTTTCATTTTATTTTTGACTATAGTTATTGGTGCTCTCCTACTTCTATATATTGTATTTCGACCACATCCAAAGGTTATGTATTATGCAGCAATAGCTATGGGTAAAACTTTTAAAAAACTCACTCTAGATTATTTCAAATGTTGACTATCTTATTCGGTTTTTTCTCATTCAGCTCTTGTCTCTTTTCTGTTTGGATTAATCGGTTGGGCTATCGGAGTGAGTGTACACATTGTTGATGACCGGAAAATGGGAGCAGCTTCAGCATTAGGTCTAATCGGATATATATTCAGTTTAATTGCATTGGTATTGGCATTTGTAATTGGAAAATACGACTCTATGTAACTTCAATGACATTCCTGTTTTATACATTTCCAATGAAATTCTATAAAGTCGTAGATGAATGAAAAGAAAAGATCACTTCTGTATTATTGACATAAAACTGTGCTCTTCCTTTATTTTTGCACTTTGTTGTGCATGATAAATTTTTTTTTCAAACGTTTCAGGAGTGATTTTGTATTTTTTTTATAAGCTTCTTCAAATTTATATCACTGCTTTTTATCTTTATTATTCGTTCTCTCATCCTTGAAAACGTCGATGCATCCAATCTTCTGTGCAAGATCTGATTGTCTGAAAAACATTGCAAGACCTTGAATAAGCATTATAGTGGAGTCGAATAAATGTGAATCCGCTTCGTTTACAAGCACTGTCCTAATGTGAAGTAATATTTTGGAAACCGGAGAGGAACGTAGAAAAACACATATTTCTATGTGAAAAGTTCTGTAATTTAATTTAAATTCACGTCATCTAGACTACTCATAAGTGCAACAAGAAATGTTTCGAAAAAAGAATGAATTAAATTGTTTTTTCACACAACATCAAGTTAATTGCATCAGTCATGTGTTGAAAAGAAACAAGCGTTAAAGATCTATTGTAACTTGTTACTCGACATAGTTTAAGATAAAAGAGAAAACTTTTCATGATCAAACAAACCGTCTGTTAATGCAAAGAACACATGTACATAACTACATTTTCCTTGTTCTCTACATCTTCTAATGATGTTCTTTAGTTTTGGGAGGTCATCAACAGCTGGACTAGCTCTAGAAAATTATGTTTAAGTTAACTAAAGCAACAATTCTATATAGTGGATCATTTACATATATTTCGAAAGGACAAAAATCTCTACTAATATTGATCATAGGAATCACTACTATTATGTTCAAACAATTTAAGATAGATAATATGTTTCTTATTTGTATCATCATATTCATATTTAACAAAATTAAGATATGTCTGGCGAAATCAAAAATTCTTCTTTCTCTGGAAAATCAGATAAGTGAGATATGCTTGCACCAGCACTATAATTTTTGTTCTTGACATCTAAATCAATAAAAAGAAGCGTATTTTGTGACGTTGCTTTCATTTTTTGTATTTATAAAAATAATAGAACAGTGAATTGTCAAACAGTACTTCATTTTTAACCACGCAAGAAAATTATTGAAACAATTTGTTACCATTCTTCGAGAGAATTTAACAGTAATGTTATAAAATTTTTGTACGTTGAGATATTTGCAAAATATCCAATGTTACAGTCATTTTGACTATCTATCAATTTTAATCTTTTAAGGATTTATTTTTATGTTAAAAAGGAATATTCCAGAGTATGCTTTACGTCTAATACAGATAACACGTGTTATTCCTATATGAAAAAAATCAATTTTAGTATAAATTTAAGTAGAGTAAGTTTCTATCCAACATGAAGATAGATATCAGAGAATCTTCACAGGGCTGATCTGCCCTGAAGAATAGGAGAAAATATTTTATGTTGGTAACTTTTTTTTCCTGCAAACAACTCGTTATTTGCAAAAGATTTTGACTTATATTAGATATAATTTAGTTTACATCAGAGACCATCATAGGACAGTTTCTTTAGTTGCCTTGTGACGATTTCTGATTGATACACATAAATTATATGAATGTTAATTCAAAAAAAAATGTTGAAAAACGATATGGTATATCTAATCTAATGATTATCGTACAGTATCAAGACAAAGTGAAGATGAAAATGTTTTACTTTTACGATATTTATTTGTTTTTATATAATTATTGATTGGAGGATAGAATTTCAATAACGAATATACTATTGCAATTTGATTAAATATGGCCAGTGATGAAAAAGAAATTAAATCAATTACAAAAGATATCACATTAGTTTGCATATATATATATATACATATCGTGTAGTCATCAAATAAATAGGGTCATATAACAATCCATATAATCAACGATTGTGTACTTATGTTGTTCAAGATAGAGCAAGTGTCCTTCAAAATTTAACTATGAAAGACGACTATAAGTTTCATCTGGATATATGTAGACTTGTAGAGGAAGACTTTCTCGATCAAAGATTCCAAATGGATAATGTGTTCAGCAATAAATATTGTATGATTCGTAAATTGTCGTTAAAGAAGAACACAAAAGAAATACGTTTTGGAAATGACCGTCTTAGTGCTAATAATATGAAATAAATTTAGTGCCCATTTTTTTCTCTAATTACTGATAATTAATATTTTTGCTTAATGATGTTGAGTTTTATTATCAAGAAATGAAATACCAACAAGAACAATTTAAGTATCAATATGTAATAATGGACAATATTTTGGACAATTTTTTTGCAATGGTTCAAAAGAATTAAAACCATATAAAGAGAAGGAACAAATCACGAGCTACGATTTAATAACTAAAGCTTTCTAAAAGTCACACGTATTTAAAATGACATCCTTAGGCACTTCTTTATTTTAATCATATCTACACATTGGTTAGTGTGATTTATATACATAACACTGCCTGAGGATGAGGGCGCTATAATTAAAGTGAAGAAGAACCGGGCTCCTACATGTATGATTCAAGATTGCGACCAATCACATAGAAGGGTAAAACGCAGATAATGTCGTATTTTGAGCAGCGAAAGAGAATAACCTTATTTATAACGTGAGAGAAGAAAAATAATAAAAAAAACACAGGCTTACTTATCGTACTTTTATTATATCAACACGAATAATGTTGTTCGGCACAACGGTTCTTGTTGTTCTATTTTTCATTCTCTTGTTGATTGCTTACTTGTGGACTTTAAATTCGCGTTACTCGTATTTTAAAAGTCGTGGCATTCCGGGTCCACCACCACAATTTTTCTTCGGTCATGTGCGATCTCTCTGGTCGGCTGAATCTATTTCTCGTCAATGGGAAAAGTGGACTCGTCAATATGGCTCAATTTATGGTTTGTTCGAAGGCACTCGTCCAATCTATGTTGTCTCTGATGTTGAATTTCTTCATGAAGTCTTTGTTAAACAATTTGCCTGTTTCCATTCAAGACATCTGCCTTTTACTGCTCGATTGAAAAGTCGCAATCTAATTAATTTATTCGGAGCCAATGGAGATCATTGGCGTCGTCAAAGACACGTGATTAATCCAACATTTTCCACTACAAAACTAAAACTAACATCACCAATTGTCAATGAATGTATAGATGCACTGATGAACAAACTTCAAGAAAAAGAAAACCAAGAATTCGACATCTATACGCTCTACAAACGGCTTACAATGGATGTTATATGTAATCAATTAATTTTCCTACCTAATCAACACATTTTATCTGTATTTCGAGAAAATGTCATAGACATAGTTTGTAAAACTTCTGTTGGCTTCTTTTTCTTTCTATTTACTTCTAAGTGATTGTTTAAGTTTCATTATTCGGGAATCTGTCCATACTTCGTTATCATTTCAGTTCATCATAGAAAATCTGACAATAGACTGACCAAGAATTTACTAGATTGAATCACAAATAATGCTAAGAATTATTGAATGTTTGCAAATATTCAAATCTTCTATAAGAAATTCCAGAAATTAATTAGATTTAGTAGTTTATTCCTAATGAATATTTTTATTGTAGGTCATTCTGCATTTGGAATCGATACAGATATGCAGAACGATATTGATAATCCATTTATTGTCAAAACGGCTTATTTCTTTGCAGTTCACCCTGAGAGAATATTTCTTGTCAAATTAAGTTATTTAATGCCATGGCTCACTCCAATTCTTACTCTATTCGTTCATAGTATAATAGCTCTATTCAATGGATTACGGTATCTGGCACCTTCTTTCATGAATCAATTCGAAGAAATTCCTGGAATGTGGATAATCAATCAAGTAAAACAAGTAATTGAAGCAAGAGTAATCAAGATCAAATCAGAAGCAAATAATAAACAACGTCGAATCGATCTCTTACAACTTATGCTTGATGCAGTCACATCCAATGAAATTAAAGTCAGAAATAATAATCATTGCAATGATTTGATGATAAAATTCTCATTGTAGGATAAGAATGATGAGAATCTTATGTCGAAACGATTTCATCAAGATGAAGTGGCAAGTAATGTATTTTTCTTTATGATTGCTGGTTTTGAAACAACTTCGACTACACTTGCTTCTTGCTCATATATTTTGGCGACAAGATTCGACATACAAACGAAACTTCAAACGGAAATCGACGAGCTCTATGCAGAACACAATGGAGAACTCGATTATGATCGTATCAATAATATGACTTATATGGATTTGTTTATTCGAGAAGTTTTACGCATGTTTCCGATTGCTCTTCAGGCTGTATCGAGAGAATGCAATACGGAAACAATTGTCGGCAATTATAAGATTGAAAAAGGTTCGTATTGAACTTGATAGTTCAAAAAATGAAATCATGTTTCTCTTGCTTTTGGATAGGAGATGTCATTCAACCGGATATTCTCACGTTACATTATGATCCTCAATTATGGGGTCCTGATGATCCTTATTTGTTCGTACCTGAACGACACTTGACTCGACGACATCCAATGGCATTTATGGCTTTTGGTCAAGGTCCAAGAAATTGTGTTGGAATACGATTTGCTCTAATGGAACTCAAACTGTGTTTGGCTCGTCTTCTTCATCAATATTCAATTCTTCCTGGAAAACAAATCGAACAAGGTTTTATTCGTCGAGAGATATTAGTAATTCAACCCGATGCTGTCTATATTAAACTTGAAAAGCGATGCTAAATACTATGCTATTAATGCGTTCGAAGTATTTTCTTTTTCCTTTCAAAAATACAGTGGAGAGAATAGCTTTCATTTTGATTTGTTTCTCTATAATAAAGTTGAAAAGGTTGACTCTATTGCTCTTTCCTTTCATACGATTCTTTTTATTTCGAGTAGAATCTAATTCGTCCTTTCAAATAAAATGTTTTAACGACAAACGAAATTCGATTTTTTGATTTAGAAACAATCGATTTTAGTTTCGAAAATCTGACTATGGTTGTTTACATAAAGGACTCACGTTCTAGAAGATAATTCACTAACAAATGAAGGTGTTTGTGTTGTAAGTTAAAATTCTTACACATATTCGGTTCAAATTAAAATTCTCACCGACAAACTAAAAGATTTAGAATATACACTGCACATGGCTCGTCTAGAGGAAGATATTCGAATTTTACGGTATTCATGGTATGGATGTGAGTGTGGATCTTCTCATCACGCACACCCATATCCACACCTCGAAAGTAGCCTGCTGCATCGAACGAGACAAGTAATTTGGATGATTACCATAATTGAGTAAAAATCTTTTTCACATTGGGATTACCTCGTATTGACCACGTAAACTGTGACTGGTCAAAATCTCCATTGCGCAGTAGTCTGATGTAAGGTAAATTGGGTCATGCATTGTTCCATGTTTTCGTATCATCTCGTTTAATATACTACGGTGGTAATAAACTCTCGAAATGTTGCCACAGTAAATCGATATTGGAGGTAATCTCATCAGATGAAAGCACATTAGAGAACACTGCATAACCATGTTCGTTTAGATGTTCAATGCCCTGTTGTGGGTGTGTAGGTGTAGGTGTGGATGGATGTGGATGTGGGTATGGGTATGGGTGTGGATGTTTTGATCCGAGCATCATCAACACGCACACCCTCACATTCACTCTCTGTTGTACATTTAGATAAATTACGTGCAAGAGTTTGATATTTTAATGACATAGATGAAAACATCTGAAAGTAAAAGAAAACAATGACCAATATGTACAAAGTAAGTAAATATTTTAATTTAAGTATAACCTTCTCATAAAGTTAACTTTTGAGATGCGATTTGCGTCAAAACTAGAGACACTGTTTATGCTATGCTGACAGAAAATTGCATTCTTAAATGTTGCATCATAATGGAACTAGACATGTAATAATCTGAAGTAGTTAATTTTTTGGACGATCTTTCAAATTCAATTACTTTTTCTTTCACAATTGTTCAAAAGAACTGAAATCATATTAATAAAAATATCAACACATGAGCTACACTTTAATAACGAAAGTATTCCTAAAGCAAAATGTCTATAAATTGAAATGCTTATTTTATAAAAGACAACTGACAATAAACATGTGAACTTTTTATATCGTATTCGAAAGAATGTCTGACATTGGAAATTTTTCATAAAATGACCTCTCAAAGTCAAAAACGATCTTTCGAGAAACTTTACATCATCCACTGTCTTATACACGATCAGACGCGCTTTAGAATATGATATTTATAATAAAAAATTATTCACTATATAAAAATGATAAAGAGTTCACATGAACATTGTTAGCCGTCTATCATAAAATAAGCATTTCAATTTATAAACATTTTGATTATTAGAAAAGTTCAGTTATCAAAATGCAGCTTGTGTAGCTTAAATCATCACAGTGTTCTTTCATTCATTAAATCAACAACTAATAGAAAACAGAACTTTTATTCTTTAGTCTCTACTAATTTAGAACATATCAAAAGATAGCTTTTAATTAACATGTCCTATTGATCAAAACAGATAAACGAATAGAAAATGATAGAAATTTCGCTATTCTATATAAAGTAAAATTTTTTTTAATGTAAAAAACAAATTTATTTTTTCATAATGAATACTTTCTCATACTCGCCATCTTTCAACATGTCACCTCCATCAATGTCATGTACTTATCCTCATTTTTACACATCTCCAATATCGTATTGTACATATTGCTCGTCTCCACCTTTATTTTCTCAGCAACAAATGTCAACATCACCAGCACAAACATTTCATTATTCACAAGCATCTTTTTCTTTCTCTTCCAGTAATAATCAAGTATGATTCTATACTGATTAAATTCGTCATTTTTTTAAAATTAATATTGATTTATTAGGCGCAATCACAACCAATAACGTCAAAAACTGCACGATTACAATATTCAACTAAAGATCGTTATATACTTAATGAATTATTCAAACGAACACCTTATCCAAATGGTAAGACTGCCAATCATATTGTTTTGATATGAACACTTATTTTATTCTTCTAGCTATCCAACGTGATTTAATTGCTCGACAACTTGGCAAAGCATCTGAACATATACGTATTTGGTTTCAAAATCGATGTCGTTTACAAACATTGCGTGATTCTGGTGAACGATTAGCAACAGCAAATGAACTTACTGCTCTACAATTAGGCAAGACAATAGTTGATTCAAGTGAATTAAAAACATTACTCAATGAAATTGCAAAATTCAAAAATGCTTCACCACGAATTCGACTTAATGAATCGTCTTAATCTTTCTATTTATCTTACTTGTATTTTTTCAGTTAAAAAAATATATTACTGTAGAAAGTTTTTTAATTGAATAAATAGTTCGAGATAATAAAACGGAAATCAGCATACTAGACATATTGATCCAATAAAGAAAAACACATGTGAATAAAAATGTTTGATTACTCGAGATAACGAATTTCATATCTTTAAGAACTCAAACATTATTTGTTTATAGATCTATTCAGCAGAATATATTCATGAATTAGATCATGATATTATAAATGAAAAAAGAATTCACCTGTTCTTCCATCAATTAATAGTTACAGAGTAATTCATCAAGATATATCAGTTACTTTCATTCTAGAGACACGTGTGTTCGGAATTGATCGAATATCTTCTTTTTTTTTTTTATCGACGAAAAATTTATCAATGGAGAATGAACTTATTAAAAGACGCACGGCATTGAAGGGCGAATTGAACATAAATATTAATATCGATGAGATACACTGAAAACCTTCGAATTTTCGCCTAGATTTCAAGATAAGTAAACTGACGTGTAAGTCCTTAATCATTTTGTGTATCTATTCGGACGATCAATATATTAGCAAGAGAATGAATGTACACTTTGTTGTATCTGTTCGATAGACATAAAGCAAAATTGTCGTTTTCAAAAGGCAATTGGTATGGTTATTTGTTGCAAAACTTTTAATAGGAAGTAGATAGTGATTTGCAATTTTCACTATTTAAAAGAGAAACACGATGGTTATAAGACTATGTTAAATTTAGTCCTATTGAAGCTGTCTGATTAGGTGAGTATTCTGAAGAACTTGTCCATTAATCTATTTATGCTGCTATGTAGTTTGTAAAACGTATTGTTTCAAGACTTAGTCTAGCAACTTTAAATTACATTGAAATTGAAGGCAAACATTAGGACTCCACTCGACATGGTATATAACCTCTGTCTTGACCTGTTTTGAAGTAATCCAATATCATTTGGATTTCCAGAGAACCTTTATAACTCGTGAATAGTATAGTCTCCAAAGACTCATCCAAATCTGTCAACTTCAAATAAACTAAATTTAACATAGTCTTATACCTACCACATTTGGAAACGATAGTAATTGATTTACAAAATTGAAAAACGGACTGAAATTTAAACATGTAAGGAGAAAATTATTTAATCAAGCCGAAAAAGAAAAACAAGAAACAAAATCAATCACTACGATCGAATATATTAGAAAAAGAGAGTTGATCTACAGTACATAAACGATGTTGTCGATCAGAATTATTATTATTATTATTATTTGGACTTGATGTTTTGTATATAATAGTTCGATTAGGTGTACTAAAAAACATTAAAATTTCTATTATTAAAAAAAAAACGACTAACGATTTTACCTCCATTTCATTGGTCCTATAGAAAAAATTTCATCATGACTTGTTGTTTCGTCATTAAAAATTTGCTTAGATGAAAAATGTGATGTTGAAGAAGATAATATAAGTGATGAATCGAAACGATTGAGTGGTTGAATTTTTCGAACTAATGCAACTTGCTATTAAACAAAAAAAAACAGAAGAATGAATTCATTTGTGATTAAATTTAAACAATGAGGATATTTTTTTAAGTGTGTTTTAAAATAATCTATAGATAAGAAAACTCAAAAACTTACAAGACATTCTGAGCTTAGTCGTTTTGGTGTTTTTAAATTAATACTACGTCGACGTGTACGATGAATAAATGCTATTGGTTTAGGTGAATTTAAAGTGAGAAATGTTTTGAGTGATGATCGACGTCGACGTGATGATATTTGAATATTTTCGCTATGATTATTTGATGAATATATTCTCTGTTTTAAATGATTATTAACAAGAACAGTAGTTGTTATAGATGGATGTAAACTTGTTTGAACTGATTGATCACGTTTTGAACATCGTTGTGAATTAATAAATTTATTAGTAAAACGACCAAAAATAGTTTTCTTCTTTTTTTCTGTAAATGATAATTTTTGAATAACCATTCTAATTGTTTTCAAATTAATCGAATGAAGAATGCAGAAGAAGATAATATATCATGTCGTGTATATATATATAGAGAGAGAGACGAAGAATGAAGAGAAAATTATTGTTTAACCAATCAGAAAACATTGTTTTGATGAAACTATTGAACAGAAAAATAATTGAAATAAAAACACTACGTACAAATTGTATTATTCGCACAGATTATTCGATAAGCAATAAATTTGGTATATGAGATACATATTGCATCATAACAATTCAAGCATGTCAGATAGAGTATGAATTAATAATTAGACATGCGACTCGATAATGATTTACTCAATTGTTTGATCGTAAAGATACGTTCGCACAACAGATAGACTTATATTTTATAATATGAGGGTAAGTTCTGGACTTCGATGAAAATGATTTATATGCAGACAAAGAATGGTCACTCATTTGTTCATTTCTCCTCTTCGAAATAATCCACAAAAGGTGAATCCTCACACAAGAAAAACACTGATTGAAATAAATTTTTTATGTGATTCACAGCCAGTAAGTCGTGTAAACTAAACTCTGTATACAACGGTTTTTTTCTCAAAAATTATATGTTCGAAAATCAAATAGATTTTGATCCTTAGTATTAACTTTTTAACATTTAAAATGTATGCAAAACAAATGCAATGTATATAATTAATATTCGTTACTCATCAGTATAATATTCAAACAAATCGTTTTATCTTTACGCTTAGTTTTGTTCACACCTTTTTAATAAATCATCAAAAATCTATTGAAATAGAACATCTGAAATCAACGATCAAGATATCGTTCCAATTCTTATCAATCGACTAACATAGAAGACATTCTTTCAGTTTAATTGAATATGAAAACAAAAAAATTTAATCATTCTTCTGGCTTAAAAAACGCTGGGAATGTGGAAGATAATTATGAAGAGAATGATGTCAATAATTCACATGCTATTTGTCAGAAAAAGACATGCACACTAGGATATAAACTATGTACGATTGTTAACCTAAAATAAAATGATTACATCAACGGGATATCAATCGGTTTATTTCACTTAATTTATCATTGAGTTTTGCCTGTTTAAGATAGACATAATTATGTTTTGATATAGTTATGTAGTATGGAATTTTTTAAGACAATGGTCACTAGTTGAAATTACAAGTACACGTGTATGAAGATCAAAAAAGGAAAATATATTCAATTAAAAAATTGATGATTATGTGTTAAGAGAACATTTTATAATTTTTGCATTTTCTTTGAATTTTAGATAGATAAGCAATTCTTTTTGTTCTAATTTTATGAGTGATTTTTTTTAATGATATAATCTTTAGGTGACAACTCATCGAAAATATAAAAGAAGTGTGTGTCTGAAAGCATGTTTCAGTTGTTTGATGATGAAAAGAAGTGGCATATGTAAATGAACATGATATTTTTTCAAGAATCAAATATAAAATATTACATTTTGAGCGAATTGTGTGAAGTTCAAACTTAGATAATGCTTGACACGTCATATTGAAAACGAAAAGGCTAATTGTTTTTTTTTGTATTTATTGATCATTGAAATAATTCAACGAAATTTTTGAGCCCGAACCCGGTTAACGGTAAATTTTCAGGTCCGAACCCAACGAGGCATGGGTTCAGAGCCAATACTTTTCCATTGAGAACGATACCTTTTATGGTCGTGAAAAATTTGTGTCGAATGTCATATTGTCATGACTAGAGATGTATAGGATCAAGTTTTTTTGGTTCCGGTCCTGCTCTAGATAAAAGTATTTCAAAATTCATTCGATATATTTCTACTCGATTACTATGTTTATCAATATTTCTTTCAAGTGAATATTTCATTGTTAATGTTAGTTTTATTAATGAATATTGAGAATTTTGCTGTATCAAATTCTGTTATCGATATTGATTTTTACGACACTATACTGTGAAGGATGGTCAAACATTTTTGTTGTATATGAATCGCTGAACATGAATATTTCTTCCTCATGTTCTAGTGTTATAATAGCAAAAATCGTTAAAATTGGTTTTAAACAATGATTTATTGATTGTCAACTTATGACAGTTAAAACTGTGTGTATAAAAAAAATGTTCAGTTTCTATTTATTAGATATATTCCATTGGAAACCCAAACTTTTTTTGGTTTGATCTAATGATTTTTTATTTTGATTGAATGTTTTTTTCTCATCATTATTATTTGAACTTTCAGTTTTTCTGTAATCTTGACTCCATTGATCAAAACGTTTCATTTCTTCAGTATATACCTAAATTAAAGTTTAAAATATTAAAAAAGACAACAGCAAATATGACTGATATATATATATATATTACTTTTTTCATTGGATATGTATTACGTTCATTTTCTTCCATATATGAAATAACCCGTCCAGCATAATCTTGATATTGTTGTCTTTCAATTTCATTCATATGTTTATCAAGTTGCACTTCATCTAGTTCACTATCTTTTAATCCATGTTCACGTTCTTTTCGTTCTTGCTAAAAAAACGAAGAGAAAGATTTTAATTCTGACATTTTTCAAAGAATAAATAAATGTAAAGTCTATACTCTAGAAATCGACTTCTTGAACGTATTAAATTGATTGTACACTAGTACAATATGAATTTCCTGATCTGTACTGAATCAAAAAAAGTTATCTATTACAAAATTTTATCTATGGAAGACTCGCATTATGGATAATAACGGCAGCCATGGATACTTGTATTAATCGATAGGGAAATTGTATCAATTAACGGAGAAATGCTTCGTCTCATATAAACATATATCTATTATTCACCACTGTTACACATATATTATATTCAAAAAGAAATTGTCTTCTTTTTTTTTAAACAGAAGCTGCTGGGTAGTGTCACTTAGTACACGAAGAATTCGATATCATTGAAGAAACATTACACTAGCTCTGTGTTCTAGCAATACTTCGGAGATGTAATGGGTAAGCTTTTTACACCGTAACTGAGAAAAATTTTCTAATCCTTATCCTAGTCTACCATGCAGGGTAGAGTAACTTTGTACATTTCTATTGTTAAGTTAAATTAAATGAACTTGTTCTACTGTTAACATCTTCCTAAGTCTTTTGGACTTTTGATGATAAAAGTAGAAATAATCGAAGGGTGTGGCTCTTCTCTTTAACTACTCACACATCCACTAGGCAGCACTGCATACCGCAAGATAGCTGAAAGACAGAGGTATTCTTCCTTCTATGATTTTACGATCTATATCTTTAGTCAATTGTAATAACTTACAGCTTGTTTTAAATGAAAATCTGCAAGAGCTTGAGCATTTTGATTACGTTTTTTATCCTTTTCTTGTTGATATAAAAGAAATAATTGATCAGCTTCTGCTTTTTTTTGACGCATATCAATATCTTCACATTGTTCCATTTCTTTTTCAGCTTCACGTCGTTTCATCTGAAATAAGACAAAAAATATAGCGATTTTATGACATCAAAAAAAAAACAAAACTAAAAGCGTTCATACTGTTTCATATCGATATTTATTGATTGATTCTAACATTTTTTGTCTTTTATCTAATTTTTCTTGTTCTTCCCGTAATTCTTTTGCTTCTCTTTGTGCTTGAGCACGAAATATTTGTGTATCATAATTAGCTTCAGCTCGTTTTTGTAATGAACCTAAATAACCAATCATATGATCACGTGCTTCTTGTTTTTCTCTAGAAAAAAAAAAGAAAACAAGTAATTTTTTTCATGAAAATATTATTAAATTTACTGATGAGCTTGAATATCTTTTTCACGTCTTAATCGAGCAATTTTTTTCTTAGCCTCAGCATATATACGAAGTTCTTCATCTTCTTCCTAAATAAACATAGCAAAAAGAAAATGATTTACAATGAAATATCTTTTTTGTTCTTTACATCATCCATCTGTTGTTCCATTTGTTTAACTTTATATCTATCTTCAAGTGCTTTATCATACATATTTTTAACATCTTTTTGTGTTAATTTACGATATCGTTCGATTTCCATTTGTTCAAATGCGTATTGTTCAGCTAAATGTCGATATTCTTCACCTTCTCGTTGATTTCTTTGTTTTTCTTCAGCACTTTGTATTCTTTTTCGTCCGACCCTTTAGAAAATTTAATTCTTTTTTTTATAGATACTTAAATTAAAAATTTCACTAACTGTGCAAGATGATATTGACTTAAATTAGCTCGATCTCTAAAAAAGAATAAATCAAATTGTTGTGTGATAGAAATAGATCAGAAAGTAAATTACTTCGCTTTTTTCTCAAGTCTTTCTTGTTCAGCTTTCTTATATTCATTTTGAGCTACTTGATAACGTTGACGTTCTTGTTCTGCATCTGCATGATGCAATTGTTCAATACGTCTTTTCATATCAATTTGTAGATCACGTTCTTTTAAGACTTCCGTATGAAGAAGAGCACTCTATGTTTTTTTTTGTGAAAACAAAATAAAAACAAAAAGTGGATGCCTAATATTTATATTTACATGAAATGTTCGAATGCGATCTGTTTCATAATATTTTAATTGTTTAGCTTTTTCAATTTGTTCTCGACGACGTTCAGCAGCTAGTTTTTCTTCTTCAATATCTAATAATTTTTTTCTTTCTTCTTCTTCTTGTTCACGAATTTTTTTCATTTCAAGTTTACGTTCACGTGCACCCTGAAATGAAAAAAAAAGACCAATTTTTATAATGAAAAAAGAAGTTGAATTATTGATTTATTTACAGCGATTGTATTTGGCCAGTGTTTAGTTATTTGAGCTGAACGTTCAGCTAGTTCTTTTTTTCGAGCTATTTCTTGTTGAATAGCATCTTTATTACGTTGACGATAATCTAAATTTTCATAGATTCGATTCAAATCACTTTTTGTTATAATACACATTCGACGAAGATCAGCAGCATCTGGTAAACGACGTTGTTGAGATATTTCGGATCGAACATGAGATGAATATGGAGCTAGTTTTAAACAAAAGACATATATTAACAGATAAACTCGATGAAGAAATCTTTCTAACCCGATTGACTACGCCTTTGCTTTTGTGATATTAAATGATCATTAATATTTGGTTTTGTTGAAGGATCAGGTAAAATTTTAATAACCATTGTTAAACTATAATGATCGTCTCCTAAACATGGCAAACCTTCATAATTGCGCCATTTTCTTTACTTGATTCCATTCGTTTCTTGACAACTTTCTTCTTGCTATTAAAAAAATCTAACCATTTGAATTCTAATCATTCCGTTAAAAATTATATTATATGATAATTATAGAAAAAAAAACGTGAAATATACACAATTGATTTTTTTTCGATTTTTTTTGATAAATGTTGCATCTAGTGTCCTCTATAATATAACTTTTTGACTCCAAAACGAACGAGTTTATTATTAATGCATTGCAAAGCAGAGTATTTACGTAGTCGCTCGCGTACGCATTCGGTCTCCATACTTTGCGTGTTTTTTAGCTGTAACAAAATTTGTACTTTGTGTCGTAATGTTCTAGAGAACAGCGAGTTGTGAGAAATTCGTTCAACTATATTCAGAAAGATCTATGTTTCTAGATGATACAAACTTTTTTGAATCTTCAATATAAGTTTCCAATCATCTCCGGTAAATTCCGCAAAACGGTGATCTTAACGATTTGGCCTCCATGTTTTACTCAAGATAATTAATGTTGGTGAGCTAATCTCCAGGCAGTTGTTATGAGCAGGAGAAATAATGAAAACCTTTGTCAGGACAGGATCGACTATAAGTGTAATCGTTTATCGTTCTTATGGTAATTGAAATCGCATTACCGAAAATTGCGATCGTTTCGCACTGCATTGATGTAGTCTTTTGCAAATTTTCTTCTTTTACGTACTAGACATAACCGTCGAAAGTTATCAGTTTCTATTGCGATGATCTCGAGAATGGAGAGTCTGAAAATATGCACATAGATGATCTTGTACTGTCTTATTCACGCATCAAAGAAGATAATAGATTTGTAGAAAATCTTTTTCTGTACGAAATTCTTATATTTGAAATGAAAACCGATTATATTTCTTAAGCTCTATACCTTGGTTATGCTATAGATAGCAGGAGTAAAAATAGCTTATGACAATCTCAGCAACAGGGTGGGGTGTGGGCGTAGTTGTGGCTGTGATTGAGGATCTCTGTTTAGCGCACACCGCACACACACATCCTAGTCCTGTGATGTTCTTTAATCGCTACGATTTTCATGACATGGGAATAAACTATTGTATTTCCGGAGAATTAAGTAAAAGCATAGTGAAGAAGTATATCCAAAAATAGATAGAATAAAACAATATCTTTGAGATTATCAATAGCAACTAAATCGTGTTTTACATGTTAATCTCATAGGACTTGTGCTAATAGTTTTTCATATATGAACAGATGAATTTCCATTAGTAGAAGTGATCTTTTTATTCGTTATAACATGAAATGCCATTGAATCTTTTTTGCTATCTTCTACTTAACTTCAGAATTATCATAGATATATGTTTTCCTGTTATATATGATAGAATAAGTCGTTTTACAATCGCTGAACATTATCATAATGTGCCGTGTTTCATTTTACTACGAATTTGATTAAATATAACAAACGTAAATATTCAAAAAAGATTTTATTCACTTGATAAACAGATGAAGTTGAGCAAAAAAATTTTCAAAGAATTGTGAAATTAATTTGATTGAAATATAGAGGCCAGATATGTTATATTAAACTCTTGGCGAACATAGAATTGAAATTCATAGGAATCATTAAATATTGATTTTATTATGTCATAATTTATTTTTCTGAACATCAATGAAAATATACCAATGCAAAAAATAGTGTAAGATCTTTGAATGTACTATACTCTTTTTATAATTTCTTAATTAAAACTATTTCAAAAAAGATTAAGATTAACTATCTGATAATAGCGCACAATCTCAAAAAAAAACTATACCATTTAATCGATAGAGATTCGCTTCTGTTCTATACCAATACCTAGCGCCCTCTTACTTACCTGACATTTTAATGATCTGGAATATTAAATCATTCTATTAACTACAAAAATATAGAAGATTAAAACTATCTATCTTATAATGGGATATTATGTAGGTTTATTTACAAAATAGATGGCACCTGTTATAATAAAATCATAATCATTGGCTCAACCATAGTTGTAATAAACAATTGTTTGTTTGGTACTAAGATAGTTTCTGTTATAGTTAATCGTATGCAATGTACCATTCATTAAATTTTACAGGAAGTGTACAAAAAAAGAAAATCTTTGATTCTATTGTTTGTTGAACAAAATTATCAAGTGAAATTTATTGTTATCTATTTCTTCCAGTTAAGAACCGCTCATACAAACTAACATAATATAAGATAATAGCAATTCTTCTATTTAGAAGTATTTATTTATTTATTTTCTTCTATATATATATATATAAATACATTAATATTATCTTTTTTTTTGTTTCAATAGGTAAAATCGATATTCAATAAGAATAGATTAATTCAATACAATCAGATAATTAAAAGTATATATCATTTATGATTAGTTAATATCTTATTAAATATCAGAAAATATTTTATCAATTACTTTTTTGTACACAAAATGTACGTTTGAGTCAAAGATGTTTTAATTTTTTAAAAATATTTATTCGTCTAGTAAAAAATTCAATTATTGAGAAAATAATAATTATTTGCTTATCAGAATATCTATGAATACAAGAAAAAAATCTATCAACGATGACTGATAACTTCTATAATGAAACTTTCAACAAGTCTATATCCATGAATATAGCTTTTAATATAAAGTACAGAATAGCTTGATATTATATCTCATTTGTAAGATATCGTTTGATATTAGTAAATGTTAAGATTATTGAAGTAAACATGTAAAATAGATTAATATATCTGAAAATGGATAGTATAAGTCATTGATATTATTGTTAATTAACTTTATTGTTACGATCCGATTCAAAATTTAGCGATGTGTTTTTTTTTGTACAGTAGCTCAAAGTTAAATGAAACTTTATTTTTTTGTACTAAGTTCTAATGAATTCAAAAATTATTATTCTTCGAAAAGCATAACGTATGATTTATATTTTTAGTGTTTAACAAAACCTGAAATACTCGAGAAATGCATGTATACGTTAAGAATATAATAACTGTTCATTCTTATTAATTAGTTATTTTATTTTATTATTTATTAATTATAGTACCCACCATGCCAATTTAACATTGGAATAAATACTTAAGTTTCTAGTGAATCCTTAAAAAGACTCCTCAGAAAACCCAATTTTTTTTTGGAAAAAATATCGAAGCTGAATTTTTGTCATGGGAAGATGTACTGAAGCTTCCAATTTGAGAATATATATGACTTTTCGCAAAACGACTAGAACTTCACAGACTTATCGCAGGAAACTTCGAATCTACTGTCATATTTTCGTGTCTTCTTTTAAAAGTTTTCTGTTTTGGAAAACTGCGTTGTCACTTATAGCACACTTTTATATTAACCAGCGTGACAGATGGCGTTAGCTATTTTCAACTGTCACGTGCTTTAAAACAGTTCACTGAAATGTATTAAAGATATGTAAAATGTAATATGACTTTTTTTGGAGTTAAATGAAAAAAATTAATTTCTAAAACTTCTTTAGTCTTTTTTTTTCAAAACATGGTTTCCAGTCAGACATATTGAAATAACTCCCATCTGGTTCAAAGTATAACTAATATTGTTTGTTTTGTTTTAAAGGTTTCAATGAGAGGAAACTTTTTCCGATCAGATTTTTTATGTTGGATTCCTGGCCTGAGAAAAGTGGAATTTAGTATAGTGAGGGTCATCTTTTTTTGTACTTATTTAAACACCATATTACTCATAAAATATGAATGGAAGAAAATTTCAAAATTCTGTTCGGACTAAAGTTGGGTACAGATGTTAGCTTTAATTTGAAACCAATCCGAGCTCTGTACCCCTTATAGTGACGAAGTTATAACAATTATCCTGGAAGCCACATAAACAAGCTGAAAGTTCGATCTAGTATGATATATAGAGCTGAAATTTTTACCATAAGCATTTCTCACTAGAACCATTCATTCCTGTAAATTTCAGCTCAAACGATCCGTTCTAAGTGGTAAATCGATTCTGAAGAGGGGCTTAAGAAGATAATAGCTGACTGTTGAAGTGCGAACTGATAATAATTAGTCAAAATTTGCAATCAATACCAAATGCGATCTGCACAGATGTTCAGTTAAAAATTATCATTCTCTATAGTATAGAACTAATGGGAAATAATTTTTATATAAGTATGATTACAAAATCTTTATTACCCGTAGTACTACTATTCTAGTCTCTTGCCAATCAAATATAATATTTTCTTTTAATATAATTCGTAACACATATTGTCTTGAAGGTATTTCTTGGAATTTGTTTTATTCTTATTATATAAAAGAAAAAAAAAACAGATTATGATATTTTTTTTTTAATTGAATTATAATCATTCTTAATTAGTCATTTACAGTGAACATACGAATTTGCTTTTTTTTTAGATGAAACTTTTAGTTCCGGTGTCGTTAGTCAAATAATATAACGCACATGTGATGAATCATTCACATATAATAGGAATACTGGGTAAGTGAATCATTTTTTTTATCATGATTTTTCTTTTGCAAATAACATAATCATACGTCATAAATGACGTGTATAAATTTTTTTTTCTTTAAAAAAGTAATTAGTCATAGCACATGATGGCATGACCGCGTAGTGGATAAAAAGGATAGATTATATATAGCTTACACGTATCGCTTACTTTTTTTTCGTTCTTTAACTACTTCTCAACAAGAAAGAAAGAAACAAACAAGATAAGACCGCATATTTATATCGTCTGTATTAATCAATACATGTTTTTTAGATATAGCTGATCATCGCTTATAGTCATTGGTATATAACCTGATTTATTTGGTTGAGTGTGGTTCGTTTGTCTGTCTGTTTTTTCCTCCCTTTCTTATATGTACAATCGAGAAGAATCTATTATTGATCATTTAGTCTATCTTCATATATTTTTTTTTTTTGGTATTCTTATTACTTCCTTTTTTTCTTTTCGCGTCGGTTCATTGCTTCAACAACATTCCGTCTGTTCTTGTAATGTCATTTTGATTAACATTGGACTATTAGATAAAATCACAAAAAAAAAAGAACATGGTCCATCTGTCATTTCTACGTTCGAAGTCTAACAAATTATATTTATGCATTATCATTACCTTGGTCGTTTCGTTTTGTTTTCTTTTTTTGCTATTGACGAAAAAAAAGGAGTATACACTATAATGGACGCAATGATTTATACACACAGGATCGATTTAGTTTTTGAAACTATAAATAATGTCTAGTCAAATACGTATATTTACTCGAATACAATAAGACTTAACATTTCGAGAAAAACAGATGACAAATATCAAATACATTGTTTTTTGTAATACTTAAAAGATAGGTTTTTTTTTCTTCTTATCTCTTCTTTGTCTACTGATGTCCCTGAGATGAGAACTAATAATGGAGGTCAAAGTCTTCAGTATCTGTGGTTCTTATATAAATATACATACATTATAAAAATGGATCGAGCACTTTGATTAGGAGAAGAGACATAAGACGTTTAATCGAATTGTTTTTTGATGAATATTAATATTAGTAGTATAACTCGTGTGACAGAATGCATACACATTTGTATTTGTTTACAGTTTGAGTTATCATCAGGTAAGATCCATAAAAATTATGTAGAATGAAAGAAAAATATTGGCCTTGATTGTTGTTATGCGTCTTGTTTTTCTGTTATATTAAAAATTTGCGTATATAAAAAATCATTCTATAAATACATGAAATAGTTTTCTTTTTTATTTTTTATTGCAGACAAATAAGATCAAAACATAGATAAAAATTAGCAATGTTATCATCACAACGTCGTCATATACTACATGTATGTTGTTTTCTAATATTTATTTTTATATTTGAAATAATGGCCGGTGGTATAATTTTATTTCCATCGTATCAAATAACTTCCACATATCTTACTGATAATCCAATTGAATATTATGGATTATTTTCAACGATAATTATTTATTTTATACGTTTATTATCTTTATTACCATTACCATTGGTTATATGTCATACATGTGGTTTAATTTTCTATAATGTTTTTCCTGATCGACCAACATTACAAAATTCACCATTATTAGGTCCAAAAATACGTATACGTGTTGTAACACGTGGTGATTATCCAGATTTAGTACGTACAAATGTTAAAAGAAATTTAGAAACATGTGCAAAAGTTGGTTTAAATAATTTTCAAATTGAAATTGTTACTGATAAATCAATAAATTTAATCGGTTTACCAACAAGTATGATTCGTGAAATTGTTGTGCCAAATGATTATCGAACAAAAACAGGTGCATTATATAAATCGCGTGCATTACAATATGCATTAGAACCAGATGTTAATCAATTATCACCAGATGATTATATTGTACATTTAGATGAAGAAACATTATTAACAGAAAATAGTGTACGTGGTATATTAAATTTTGTTAATGCAAATGAATATGATATTGGACAAGGTTTAATAACATATGCTAATGAAACAATTGTTAATCATATAACAACATTAGCTGATAGTATGCGTGTTGGTGTTGATTTAGGATGTTTAAGATTTTGTTTAAAAAAATTTCATCAACCACCATTTTTATTTAAAGGATCATTTGTTGTATGTCGAGCTCAATGTGAATTTGAAGTTACATTTGATAATGGACGTTCTGGTTCAATAGCTGAAGATACATATTTTGCAATGTTAGCTATGTCAAAAAATAAAAAATTTGGTTGGATTGAAGGTTTGTTTTAATAAATGAATAAAAATTTATTAACAATTTTTGTTTGTTGTTTTAATTTTTTAGGTGAAATGTGGGAAAAAAGTCCATTTACATTAACTGATTTTATTAAACAACGTAAACGATGGTTACAAGGAATTTTACTTGTTGTTCATGATACACGTTTACCTATTCGAGTTCGAATTGGATTAGGTAAAATTAATAATTATATGAACAAAAAAAAAAAATACTTTTATTTTTTTTGTTTGTTTTAGGCATCGCATTATATTCCTGGGTTACATTACCACTAACTTCATTAAATGTGATTCTTACTCCGCTCTGTCCTATACCTTTACATTGGACATTAAATTTTTTAATTGGTTATGTTGGAGCTGTTAATATTTATTTATATATAATTGGCGCAATTCGTTCATTTTCATTAGTACGTTTAGGTTATGCACAATTTGCACTTCGAATATGTGGCACATTAGCAACAATTCCATTTGTTGTTGTATGCGAAATAACTGCAGTTCTTTGGGGTTTATTTAGTGACAAAGGAAAATTTTATGTTGTTGATAAACAATTAGGACCAATGGTTAATGTTTAATTTAACGAAAAAAAAAAACAAAAAAAAAAGAAGAAAATTCGATCTTTTATTATGATATTGATTTTTTAATTTGTCAACAATTTTCTTTGTTCTTTTCTTTTTGTTTTTATTCTGTCACCGAATGATATGTCGTTATTGTAGTGTGTTCTTGATTTAGAACCTCAACCTATTGTTTGTCAGATGATGTTTATTGTTGCTTTATCTAGTAGAATTATATATATTTATTATGAAAGAAAATAGAGGAAAACTTTATTTTGTTTTCGTCGATGATAGAACAATTTTATCTATATATGATATATTTAGTTTTTAGATTTTTGTTCTTTTTTTTTGCCTATTTGTTGTGCTAAGATACTACTGACTTGCACATTTTGATATTTCTATCAAAAGCATTGAATTTTAAACAGCTAATCATATAAAACGGTAATTGATAGAATACGATCAGTCTTGTTTTTTGTGTTTAATCATTAATCCAAAACAAAAAAACAAATGATATGATTTTATATAATTATTAAGACATTGTTTTCTTTAGATTTTTTTCTATTGGTGTCTTTGTTCTGGCCTCGACTGGAGCTGCATATATAATAAAGGACGATCATTCATCATCGTCTGCTGCTGGTGGTACGAAATCAAAAACAAGTTCAATGAGTTCATCAGAAGAAGGTATTGTAAAATGAATTTTTTTTTGATTTTTATTTAATCGTTTTCTTGTCGAAATAGTTTCGTGGATTTCATGGTTCTGTGGTCTTCGTGGGAATGAATTTTTTTGTGAAGTTGATGAAGATTATATACAAGATAAATTTAATTTAGTATGTTAATTTAAGATTTAAAATATTATTTTAAATTTTAAATTATTATTTTATAGACGGGTCTTAATGAACAAGTGCCACATTATCGTCAAGCACTTGATATGATTCTTGATCTTGAACCTGATGATGATCTTGATAATCAAGATAATCCAAATCAATCTGATTTAATTGAACAAGCTGCTGAAATGCTTTATGGTAAATAGGATTTTTTTTTTTCGGAAAAAAGAAAAATACAATTTAATCATACTTGAATAGGTCTTATCCATGCACGTTATATATTGACTAATAATGGTATAGCACAAATGCTTGAAAAATTTCAAAATGGTGATTTTGGTCTTTGTCCTCGTATTTATTGTGACAATCAACCAATGTTACCGGTACAAAAATAAGGGGTGTTTCGAGCCTGTCAGGATTGAAGGAGAGAATCGATGACTCATAAGATCAATCAGAAAATTTTTACTAAAGTTAATCGAATTTCGGGGTGCAGTGTATATTCAGGCGGACATTATGTGTAAAAACGAAAGTCGCCGATTCAAATATAGTTTGAGACATGTATCGATCATCAAAAGAAACATTTTAAATTGAATGTATGATTTTTAAGAAAAAAAAGTTTTTTCTAAACTAGCTTTTGGAATGATTAAGCTCAGTAAAAAACGAACGTGTGCCAATCCAAATCCGCTTAAACTATGTTAGAATGTTCTGTTCTATATACTCTATCACTGCAGTTAACATAGGCTCTCCGAAACCCTACGGCAAGTTTCTATTGAAAATCAATAGTATATTCGGAATCAGTGCGCGGAACTATATTGAATAATGTGTGGTATAAAACATTTTCATAACGAAAAGATTTTCTCGACAAAATGTGGACAAGAGTTTTCCTGAGGTTTTTTCGCCGAAAAACTCTTTATTTTCTTAAAAGTGATTTTCTGAGTGATATTCAATCACTAGCTGTTTGAGCTTATATTGAATGCACAGACAGGTTTCAATGAGAATAGCAAAACCCTAAAAGTGTTCTCCAGCATTGTTCTTTGACATCGAGTTATGACAGATTTACTGAAGTTTTGATCTAAAATTTTGTCTATAGATAGATCTAATGATTTTTAGAATATCGTGAAAGTTTCAGCCGAAAAGAATGTTTCTTCGTTCAGTTATTGAATTTTCAAGTGAACTCGATTTTTGTGACATGTGTTTGTGTAAACAGATAATTTTTAGGATTCAATATCTTGACGAAGAAACATTCTTTTTGGTTGAAATTTTCAGGATATTCTAAGATTCATTAGACATGTCTAAAGGAAAAATTTTGAATCAAAACTCCCTGTTTGGTCTTCTGGGATGCACCTAAAAATGGATAAAAATCCAGTAAACCGGTCATAACTTGGCGCCAAAGGCTAATAGTGACGAACCATTTTAGACTTTTGCTGGTCTTACTCAGATCTGTCTGTGGATCCAATATGATCTCAAATGACGGGTGTCACTTGAACTAGTTCCCTCGTAAACAAAAGAAAGTTGTTTCCGAGAACGAGAGTCACCTGCTCGAACTTCGCTGAAGAAAAACAAAAATTTTTTCTAAAATGGGAGCGAGCCACTCCTTCAATTCCTATCATGCTCGGGACACCCTTAAAAATAAAAAACATTTCTTTTTTCTTTATTTTTTTTTATTCATATTTTCTAATAGATTGGTTTATCAGAAGTTCCTGGTGAGGCTATGGTTAAACTTTATTGTCCTAAATGCATGGATGTTTATACACCAAAAAGTTCTCGACATCATCATACAGATGGTGCATATTTTAGTACAGGTTTTCCTCATATGTTATTTATGGTTCATCCAGAATATCGACCAAAACGACCAACAAATCAATTTGTTGCACGACTTTATGGCTTTAAAATTCATTCAATGGCTTATCAATTACAATATCAAGCAGCAGCTAATTTTAAACAATCAAATTCAACTTCAGTTATTCCAAGTAGTGCTGGTGGGACAACAACAACTCGACCACTTATTAAAGATTAAAAAAATAAATATGAACAATCTTATACCTATCTATCTGTTATTGTTGCTTATTTACTGTATATGCCTTTCTTTGAAAACACTAACTATAAAATAAATATCTAAAATATCCTAGAGATTTAGTTCATTTTTAGATTATTCCGTATTTCATAGATGATAGATTAATGAAAATAATATTATCTGAAATCATATTTAAAAAACAAAAAGAATTGCTTGTCTAAGATAATCATAATTAAATTATGTTGAACAAGTTCTTTTATTTGAATATTTTTAGATGCCAAACGGGGAAGACGTTCGACTTAAAGTCGATCATGTTAAAAGTAAAAAAGTTGAAGGAACATTATATATGATGAGTGAGCGTATGGGTTGGATGCCTAAACATAAAGATGTATTTACATTATCTTTTGATTATTGTGATATTAAATGTAAGTTATTCTTTCTTATTTGAAATAATATTTTACTCTTTAAATATCTGAAGATCATCGTATATCATCGGATCAGAAATCTAAAATACGTTTACAAATTGTTTGTTATAATGAAATGATGACAACATTCCATTTTTGTAATCCAATTGGACTTGATGCACAAAGAAAAGATCGTGATGCTGTTTCGGATTTACTTAAAATTCTATTACCAGAATTTAAAACAATGATGGATCAAGCATTAGAAGTTAAAACTAAGTAAGAAAATTTCATAATTACAATAGTCTTTCTAATATTTTTATAAAATCTATTATCAATGTGGCCATACTAAATTAGCTAATAGAAAAATTATTATTACAATTAACGAATAATTTATTTACTGTATTTAGTAGAAAACGTTACAAAACGATTTTCTTCATTCTGTTCTGCAGAGTGCAGGAATTTGACATCTATAGAATGAACAAAACAAACATAAAGATATAGAATTGAAAATGTAATCAGTATAAACGAATAACTTTCCACAGAAACATCTACTCTTCTGACTACTATTGATAATATTGGAAAATCAAGGCAAATTTCATTAGTAAACCAGAATTTCATTGGATCACGATCAATAACATGACTTGGATAGTATACAGTATCAGCGCATTCAAATAAATCAGTGTTCGAAAAATTTTTGCCGTCATCGAACTAAATTCTATCTAGTTAATATTTAAACTTTAGAAATAAGGAGAAGTCATAGGAACTTAGATCGAGAGAATATAGAAGATTTGAATATTGTTCTACATAATTTTTTCTGTCAAAAATTCGTAAGTAATCTGAACTCAATACACACTGTCATTATCGTCATGAAGAATGACATCTTTAAGAGCACTCTTTTCTTCGTTCTTATACAATTTTGAAGTCTTGTAGATGACAGTTATTGACATACTACGCTATATTTAACATCTTATCAGTTTTCAATGGTACAGACTTGATTAGAGAGTAGATTTCATGAAGAAAATGTTTATCATTCTTTTGATCATCGATTAGCTGATGTGTCATTTGCCAGATACAAACTTTGTGTATACAATAGCAAAAAATAAATGTACTATTAACTGTGCAAAAAAACACATTGATTAGTTTAATGCTTATAAGAAATTTCATTTCAATGAGATTGATTTTTCTAAATTTATTCAAATACATTTTCAATGAAGAATATACTCTAACCTGTGTTCAACCAATACTAATGAAGAGATTTTATAGTCTTAAAAATTTTTGAATGAAATCTTCGAAGTTTTTAATACCTATTGTTTATTTTTCATAGAATTTTAAATGAAAATAAAACAGTTTATCAATTGTACAAAGATCTAGTTATTAGTGGTTTGGTACCAGCCGATGATTTTTGGAGTAAATATGTTGATGTATGGATTTGAATAAAAAACAAAATAAAAAACTTAATTATCAAAAAAATTTTTTTTTTTTTCGTTTGAAATTTTAGTTTGACAAATTAACAGAAAGCACAAAAAAACAAAATGCTGGCGTATCTGGTGCATTTTTAGTATGCAATTAAATTAAACTAAATTAATCTAATTTAATATTTTGAATTTAGACAAATATTCGTCCTGAATCAGGTGATAATGGTGGTTTAATTTATAAACTTAATACAGATACAATAATGTCTATTTTTCGTACATATCCAGCAAGTACGATAATAAATTTTAATTGAGAATAACTAATAAAACATTTGAATAGTTCGAGAAAAATATGATCAAAATGTTCCTACGGGACATATGACTGAAGCTGATTTTTGGCGAACATTTTTTCAATCACATTATTTTACTATGGATCGTATGCATTCATCTCATTCACGTGATCTTTTTACAGATTGTGTTAAACGAGATGATGAAAGTAAGAGAAAGATTACTTTTTTTTTGTCCTGCAATTTTAATTTTCTGTTTTAAATAGAAATGCATAATGAAGCAGAACGGGCTAGTCGAAAAGCAATGGCTGTAATTGCGCCAGAAACCAATGAAACAAGTGAAGTAAGGGTTTTTGTTTTTTCAGTAAAATAATTTATTTAATTATTCAAAATAGATTGGTTATGGTGTTAATGAAAGTATTACAGAAACAACAGGAAAAAATGATTTAAATAAGAATCTTATTAAACGATTTAATTTTCATTCAACTATGATACTTAAAAGTACACTTGGTTTAGATACAAATAATGATACATCATCTACAAATCGATCAGAAATTATTGATGATGATGATGATAATGTTGCCAAAAAAGTATGTGATGTTTTTTTTTCAGGATTCATTTGCCATACTTTAAACATATGCATTTGTGTGGAACAATAAAAGTTAATTTTTAAACTGATCTGTTTGAGTTATGTTAGACACTAATCAATATTGTATGATATTGTTGATAATTCACTTAGGTAGAAATGTTTCTTGTATTGTATGAAGTTCATTATGTATTTTGTTGAAAATATAGACAGACGAGAAATTAGTTATCGAAAATCTTGATTATCTTCATTTATGAGGAAAGAAGAATACTCTCAAATTTCAGCTACCTTGCAGTCTGGAATGCTGCCTAGTAGCTGATTTAATAGCCTGATATCTTTCCTACAACTATGACTAGCTGTAGCTCTGACAGAAAGTCGACCTGACGCAGAGTTCTTGCGCTCTCTATACACACTAACTGATCACAAGAGTATGTGTAGGTCGCAACGTAGTCAGCATGCTATCCGACAGATGATCCGCGATAAACAACCATTAATTGGGCCTTGGATTCTGTATGATGAGCTGAAAATCAAAATAAACCGTGACCTTTAGTAATTCTACATAATTAAATCTGATGTTCAGATTTCTGTACAGTTAGTAGAAACCATAGTTTTTCCAATGATTTTGTCTGATCTCATAACATCTAACGATGGATTGTTTTGCTTGAGTCGCTTCTCTGATATACTGTGTTAGATCAAAATGAAGTTTTTACTAGAAACATTTTCAGGTGGTGGAAAAAAGTTTAACAATAATTTATTTTTGATTTTTTCTATGATGTTAAACAATTAACTCAAATTTATATAGTGATTCTAATCGCCAATGGAGTTTTCTCTTATCAAGATTTCTAAAAAACTAGGCACAGTAATTTTCAAGTTCCAGTAGACTAGTTTTTAATAATGTCATTTTAAAGAGAACAAAATGAGAGGTCGCTGCATTTTCTACACTTTTCCATTAAAAACTTAAAAGTACTGTAAAAACCGAAAAAGGTCATTTTTTGACAAATTTCGTTTTTTTTTACGATTTTCGTTCTCTTTAAAATAGTCTTCTGGAGCCTGAAAACTACCGTGTCCGGTTTTTTTTATAAACCTTGCCATCATAGTATAGAATGCATTACATAGACAACTACATTAGCTATTAAAATCACTATTTGGATTTGAACCAATTGCTTAACATTATGAAAAAAAAATCAAAAAAAAATTAGTGTCAATCTTTTTCTTCACCATCTTACAGTGTTCAGCGTGTCTTGATCTTTCTTAAAGTCGGTAGTCGTTTTATTCGAGCTTCTTTTATGATAGAATTGAATCGTACAATGAATAGGTACCTAAATAAAGCCTATTGAAACTTCAGTTCAATTCAGTAGTTTTTTGTAAAAAGAAAAGCATCGAGAAATTCATAATATATTTGATTTTTTATTTAGTTTAAACCAGATGATGATTTAGAAGATTTGCGAACCGAACCACCCGAAGAAACTCAAACATTAAAATTAGTTAATCCTGAAAGATATCTACGTGCGCCAACAACAGATCGTTCACAAAAAAATTCTGTATTACAAATACCCACAAATCTTAATAATCTCAAACAAGAAATGACCAATTGGCATGTTAATACAGAATTAGTAATGTACTTATTTTATATTTATTCGAAAATTATTTTGTATTTGTTTTTTTTTCTAGAGTTTGAATTCATCTTTAGCACATAGAATTGTTAAAGATTTAACACCTGGTGGTGCTCTTATGCATGGAACAACGGCACAAACATTATCACGTAATTTAAATTAATAAATTGATTAAAGTATTTTTGATTTATTATTTTTTTCCCTCCCTAGAAATTGTCCCTCAAAATATTCAAGAAGAAATGCAAACTATTTATATATCATTAAGTGAACTTCTTCGTCATTTTTGGTCATCATTTCCACCGAGTTCACCTTTAATTGAAGAAAAAGTTTGTTTCATTTGAATAGGTTTTTTTTAAACTAATTCTTTTTGTCTTTTTTTTACTAAAATTAGATTCATCGTGTTCATGATACAATTGAACGTTTTCGAGAAACACAAGTTAATGCTTTTAAAGAAAAAGTATCAACTGATCTTTTAACAGATTTTCATGTAAATATTTATATTTGATATGTAATAGAATAGAAATAACATCTATTATATTTTAGTTGGCAGGTCATATGGAAGATCTTATTGATACAGCTAATACAAAATATCATCAATGGATTAAAACATTATCATCAACTGGACGAACTTAAATAAATTTCATTTGTTATATGTATAAAATTATCGAATAAAACAGAATTTAATTCATTATATAAAAGTACTTCGAAGACGATCTTTTAATAGTAAAGATAGATAAGTGCACTGATTAAATATTCAATTATTCGTCATATACAACAGAGTGTCCATAGAAAACGAATCGGCATGAACATCTATTTGACATGTTCATCTAACTGTACACTGAGTTTTCAATTATTATTTGACTGACTCAGTATCAATTTTTACAGAGAAAGGCGTTCGTTGCTCGACAGCATTTTCTAGATTTACGTTTCATACATGATAAATATTGAACTCATTTTATCAACAGTAAGCTTAGAAAATTATCTAATAGCGTATGATGATATTTGATTACTTGCACATCCAACAAACAGCGAAAATTAATCAATAGATTTTTTTCCCAAAAAACAATTAAATCAACCTTATTGAATTGTATTTGATGTTTCATTAAAATTCTGCATTTGTCGACCAATGAGATAATATCAATGATATCTTTGCTTTTCCATCTCATTTATCAATTATAAGGAGATAGGAATAATCTCCTCGATGTCCAGCAGCTCTTCCCATATCTTGATTAATTGCTTTTTACTATTTATTTGCTTAGTATATTTTACCATCATAGGAATGAACTGTCAATGGCTCTCGTTAAACTGATTCTTGCAACAATGATGCATCATAATACATTTACATTAAAATTTTGTACGACTGAATTTCGATGTGAATAGAATCTGTTCTAATTTGAGATTTATGGTATGTATGCTCTTCGTCGAAACATACTTCGTCGAAAGTACTTTTTGGCCAAGGAGGGCACCTCAAAGGTGCGGGTGAGGACAAAATGAGTTGACCTCTTCATGCTGAACAAGCCTATATAAGAATTAAAGGGCTCGCAACAGTCTAAGACGTCCTACGAGTCTTTCGATAAAGTGCTTTTCGGCGAAGAGGATTACTACCGTAATAAAAATTTCAGCTCTCTAAATGAAGATGAAGTATGAAAAATATCATTAACACTTTATCCGAAGTTACTATGAGACACTCTTTATGTTACCTTGTAATCCCTTAAAAGTCTAGTATGGGGACGAGCCCTTTATATTACATGTTGTACTCACTGAGATTTACAAAATGGCAAAAACCAGATTCGAAACAGTGATTCACACTTGGTGACCTTCCCTCGTAAGTGTATTTGTAGTCGATAATGATGAAGTTAAAAAAAGTGAAATCAATGATATTCGAGATTCAAAATGAGAACTAAATATTTTGAGCATTGTTCAATAGTGGCAATGTCAAAATTGATATTTAATTTTGAAAAATTCAATCACAGTTCATATCGCCAATAGACAAGCCTCGCAATAAGATGTCTATGACAAAATAAAAGAATTTTCTCGTGATCAACTCTGATTTGAGTCTATATGGCTTAAGCATCTTGATGAAATAATTTTCTTCACGTTTCTCGTCTTAAGCATAGAAATAAAAAACATGATGGTGCCTAGCACACAGTAAGTGGAAAGAAAAATAATACTACTACCCATCGTTCTCCTACTACCGTTGAGAAGGCTATATGCTACTATTTTTTCCCTTCTTTTGAGTCGAAACACTAGCAAACGTCTTGCGTTCAGTGGCATAAGAAAAAAAGATACGAGAAGAAAAAAAAGGCACGAGTGTTATGCGTTTTAGTCTGACAAACAAAATAGTTTTTCTATTCACCCAAATTGACATCAAATAAACTATTGCAAATAAGCATTCTTGCTTGAATACGATTGGAAAAAAACAAACGTCGTTGTATCTCTGATCGATGGAAGTAGCAGATGAGAAACTCGAATTGGGTGAGCCGGCAGAACCAACGAAAACGACTGAAGCCTTGAATGAATCAGAAAAAGTTCATTTGAAACCTTTCTTTATGTATGTACAATCTACTTGTTGCATTCAATATTTTACTTGGTTGTTTTTTCGATACATAGATTGGCACTCATTTTTTCGCTGTTTTCATGCATAGCGTTGATTATCGGCATCTGTTTTAAAGATCTATGTCTGATCATTCGTAGTATTGCTGAATGCATAATCTCTTCTGGCACGTGCAGTCTCGTTCTCATTGTTCTAGTTACTTTACTTATCATGTAAGTGAAATACAAAAACAAAAACGTTGTTTATCTCTTTTTTTTCCTACTTTTCCATTAATAGAGTTGTAGCATACTCAAAAGATTCGAATGATAAAAACAATGAGTTATCGCAAAAATGTGGGTGGTGTTCAATTGAATGTTGGATGCTCGTAATGATTGCAGGACTTCTTTTGTTCTTGGATATTCGAATTTGTTTTGCAATACCATCACTTCTCGATGCTTTTAGACGAGTTCAATTCAGTAAACGAACCGAAACGAAAACCTATTGTCATCCTGTATTATATTGGACATTTTTCGTTTACACGATCGGTGCATTCATACTGACCATTCTCTTCTGTTGTATCTTACGGTGTGGGTTTCCACGATGTCGATTTTTTCTATTTTCATAGGATTAATACATGTTCATATTTTCGTTCTACTTCATTAGTTCACTACTTACGTGATGATTATATAAATGATGAAGAAATTTTCCTTATGAATTGGACTGACATTGAAGCATTAACAAACAGATATCCCAGAACATCACTAAAAAGAAAGGTCTACTTTTTCGCAACTGAAAATCGGATTCATTCAAACTTAAATAATCATCAGAAACAATGAGAAGTGAATTCTGTCCTATGATTGGTTGCCACAGAGTCTAACAAGAAAATCGAAAAGCTCACAAGCAATTTCAGTTTGCCTAATAAAACACAGCGTGTGAGAGAGCCTTTGCCATAGTTGTTGCATTCATAGGACAATAGTTAGTCACGCTAACCAATAATTACTGATAAGTTCAATGAATCCTCTTTATTCTCATTTGATGGACTGCTCCGTAATAGGAGATGAGGCCTGTGATCAGCGGAATTTCTTTAGCAAAACTATTATGAATGATACTTGTTCCAACAATTTAAAACAGCAAGATTAGGAAAAATATCTAAAGATAATATCTATCGAGTCAGATATCAACCCATGAGATGAGGTTGTGTGTGTGAGTGCCGGTGTGGGTATTGATGTGGCTGAACAGAAGATCGACACCCACCCTTAGTAATCAAAGTAAAAAGTAATTGTGCGAAATGCGGAACTAATATGAAGATTATTTCTTTGGTGTTTTCGTAATTTGAAACATTAAAAAAAGTTAAAGATTGGTTTGATCCCACCGTTTGTTATCGTAAATGGTAGTTTTTTGTCGATTTCTTTACCAGGTCATATTATGGTGATAAAGGGTTGTAATTAGACTGGTAAAAAATACTACAAAATACGACCATTTATAGTTATGATATACCCTACACAGCTCTTTGCAGCCAGGCTTATTTGATGCGAGTGTGGGTGCATCAAATCATGTTCTCTTCGTTATTTTTATTGTCTAAAATTAATAGAAAAAATGTTAGATTTTGAAAATGAAGAAATGAATTCATCAATTGAATGAGCATGCAAATTCAAATGATTATTTCACCTTTTAAATAGGTGACTGCTTTGCTTGATATCAGTACTCTGTCGCCTTTGTTTTCGCACCAAAGTTCTCCTTTGCGCGCCGAAATCTGGTAAGCATGCAGCATATTTTTACCCAATCGTTCATACCAATAAGGGATCAGACTGCAATGTGCTGAACCAGTAACCGGATCTTCGGGAATACTGGCGCCCGGCGTAAAGTATCGCGAAACAAAATCGACTTCATCACCAGGAGCAGTAGCAATCACACCAAAAACATCATTAATATTGGCTAAAGCCGTATAATTTGGCGACAATTGTTTGACGTCAGACTCGTTTTCATAAACAAGCATATAGTCTCTCGCTTTATAAATTTCGATGGGAGTTTTACCGCTACATAACGCTGATAATAGTCCATCAGGCAAATTGGCTTTTGCCGCCGGGCGGGCTGGAAAATTGAGGGTATATAAAGCATTCTCCTTTTGGCGGGTAACTGTAAGTTCGCCTGCTTCCTTTGTTTGAAATTTGATTTCATCTTTCATTGGAGACATTTCAGTGAAAATGATATGTGCAGTTGCCAATGTTGCATGACCGCAAAGATCCATTTCCAGTTCAGGCGTAAACCAACGTAGGTCATATCCACCATTGATGGAATTTGGAACATAGAAGGCCGTTTCAGCAAGATTATTTTCAACAGCAATTTGTTGCATTAATGAATCTGGTAACCATTTGTCTAGTGGGCACACCGCCGCTGGATTGCCGCCAAATAATTGATCAGTAAAGGCATCAACCTGATATATTTTAATATTCATGATTTTCGAATATTTTTTCACTATAAGCGTGTTGCATTAACTCCACTTTCTGATCAATAGCTAAAAACTCTAAGAATAATAAAAAAAAAACTCTGTTGACATATACTCAATGTCGAAAAATTATATCGTACCAAAATAAAACACATGACCTTATCCCCAATCAATTACGCAACTTTTTAAAATTTTCTACTCAATACATTTCTATCTCAATCATTCATATCTAACAGTTTATTTCAAAATACTTCATGGGTTCACTATCCATTACAAACCAAATGATTTTTGTTACTTGTATGCATTGTATTACTTAGATACTTTTTTCAATGTTATCATCAAGCTTACTTGATTCAAGTAGTAGATAAGGTCGTATGTGTGCGCTATTATTAAAAAAAAGGATACCGAAATGTATAATACAATAAGTTGTGTAGATCTCAGGTGCACATTATCAAAATAGAGACTGATAGAGATTGTTATAGGTTTCTCATTTCTTCTTTGCTCAAGAATATCCTTCTCCATTTGACATTACCTACATATTTACATAGATATGTAAATAATTGGTATCTCTTCTCTCATAATTTCTTAGAGGAGAGAAAAAGGTGACACAATAGTATGTATGCCCATTCATTCAGAAGCAAGGAAGAAAATAACCTAACTTACAAGCAACAAGATATAGGTAGAAAAGAGTAATCGTGAACATAATATAAGGCCTGGACATTCTATCACGGAAGAAAGGAGAGAGAATCCAAGGGTATAGATATTGGAAATTGATGGGAAAGTGGGTCTTCAGTTCATGCAAATAGTAACCAACACGTACATCCACACCTGCAGTTTTTACTCACTATGTTATCTTTTTCGAAAGATATATATAAAATAGTATTCATTTTTTGAAATATTAAACTTTCTAAATCAAAAATTTAACAATGAGTTATTAAAATCCCAGTACTATCACAATGAGTTAAGACATGCATTGCCAGAAGATTGATCGTTTGACTAATCTTTATTGAAAACAATATAAATCATGCGAATGATGATGCTAACTTGTACGGTTGAACTTTTAAAGTAGAATTTTCATTTGACTCAATAAAAGTAGCATAGATATCAGTTTGAAGATGTCGTCTAACATGATCATCATGAAATTGATTTAGTACATCGCGAGTCAATGGTCCATAAACAGTTTTACCTCTTCGATCTAATGCAAACAATTGTTTTGCACTAAGAGTTTTCTCAACATATGGTATCAGATCTTTTTGTGGTGCACGATCAATCCACCA
>CAJNOL010000516.1:0-51588 GCA_905250125.1 Rotaria sordida
ATAAGTGCAAAAAAATAATTAAGTACAATAGTTAAAAGAACAACATGAAAAATAAGTTTAACAGAACGACTAAGTGCAAGAAAAACAATTCGTACTTGTGTAAAACGAAATGCTATTTCTAATATACGTAAAATACGTAACATACGTAATGTTCGTAATAAAGATAATATTGATCCATATGATCTAAATATAAATATATAATAATATTAAAAAAAATATCTTAATTAGTGGAAATTGATGACGAAAGAAAGGAGGTATATGTTAAAAGAACAATCATTGTCACAATTATCTATCGAAATTTGATCGTAAGACATGTAATGTGACAATAAATGTATCATAAATAAAGTCATTCAATATACCTAATACGTTGTAATGTATCAGTTGTTTTTTGAATATTATTATGAAATTTTTTATTTATTTCTAAACTTGTATTATTTTTTGTATCGATATAAATTTCACTAATTAAATTACTTAATGATATAATAGTAAGAATAAATTCTAGAATATTTGCAGATGAATACCAAAAACTTGTAAAATTTTCTAGAATAGTAAAAAAATAAAACAAAAAAGAATTCTATTTGATTTAGTTTTCAATTGAAATTTAATACCAATCCATTTAAATATTATTTCAAACAAATATATAAATAGAATACTTCGATTTATAAATACAGCTATATTATAAATTAGAGATTTTGAATCATTTGGTGAACTATATTCTGATGTAATAGCAACACTAATCTATAATTGAAATTTATGATTAATAAAAAAATATTAACGATCAATTATCAACACATACAACATCTAAACAAATGATTATACTAATAAACCATTTGAAAAATGAACTATGAAGAAGCCAAGAAATAAAATATCTTAATGAACTTTTTGATCGAAACAATGGATCACGTTCTATATTTGAATTAGAAATCGTTTGTCTAATGTTTGTCCATCGATTATATATATGTTGTGACGTAAAAGATGTATCTCGTCGTTCATTAGAAGATGCAAGTCGCTAGCAAACAAAAAAAAATAAATAAATATTACATAGTTTCTTTGATAATAAAATCAACAAACTTGTTCACGAAATTGTTTATAATTTCGAAATTTTAATGTTGCATTTCTATTTAAATTTATTAGAGCATCATCAACTTCAGTTAAATTTGAAATATGATCACCTAATGCTTGTGTTATTGGTTCATTATAAACATCAGTCAAAAGAAAATGAAATAAACGTTGAAATTTTGAATGAATAAGACGACTTTCAGATGATATAAAATCATCAGAATTTATATGATGTGACATTAATGAACTTAATGCTAAAAGATCATTAATATATTCTTGTTTATTAACACTTTGTTTATCAGATGATGATGATGATATTGATATAGATTGATTAAATTTATGATTAATAATTTTATTTGTATCGAATAAATAATCTTCATTATTATCATCTTCATCAGTGATATCAGAAAGATCATCGTTGAATTCTTTTATTGAAACCATACGATCAATTACAATAGAAACAATTCTAATTATCGAACCTTCGTGCTATTTGAAAAAAAGAAATTACTCTAACATTTGCTTATATTGTTTATCAAATGTTTAATCAAAACAATTCATTTAATCAATTTATTCTACATATTTGTGAAAAAGAAACGTATTATAATGAAAATATTTTTGTTTTTTCTTTCATTAAGATTTAAAAGGTAAAAGGACAGTTCGAACGATAAAAATTTTCATAGTAGATTGAACATAATTGTTTAATATTTCATTTAGATCTAGAAAAATTTTACATTAGCCTGATGATGATTATTTTGTCGATTGAACCTATTTAATCATAATGAATAAGTAATTTTTGAAGTAATTTCACTTTATTGAATCGATACATAGAACAGATGGTTATCTGGAAAATATAAGAAATTATTGATCAATCTAAAATGTCCTTGTCTTGCATTTATAAGAACAAAAAAACTGATTTATATATTGCTGAACGTCAATTTAATACAGATAATCAATATTTGTAAAATTCTATTAAACAATGTTTTAGTTGCTTCGTTTGATTATTAATTGTTGTTCATTTATACATATAACTTCAGAATAAAATTCTTTTTTTCTAACTTTAAAATCGATCAACAATAGTTTGTAAATATTGAAAGAGTAACATAAAACATTTCACTATTATTTAATCAATAAACTTCTGACATCTCCAAGTGAAAGTTATATTTTTTTTAATCATTACTATACGATAATCTTACGTATTGACTTTTCATACGTTACATCTAACTTTATTGTATATTCAGTTAATTTTGCAACTACAAGAAAAGGAATTTATAATAATAATATAAATATAATATATTTATAATTCAATTTGTAGGATAAAAGTTTAGTAAGAATATTTTTCTATAGTTATTGAATCAACAACTAAAAAGGTTTTTTCCTTTGATATAAATATAAATAATTATTTGATTCTATGTAACGATGGAAAAAGACCGACATCTGGATTTCATCATAAATTCCATTTTTTTTCTCAGCTAGTGTTTCGCTAAAAAAAACAAACCATATTATGACCTCAATCATATTTTCTCTTCAATATGAAACATTATACAAAAAGCATATAATAGAAAAACCAATTTAATTTATATCACATATATATATATTGAATGATTCTTTCATAAAGAACTTGATGATGTTATGTACTATAGACTAATTCTAAAGATTACTTATATTTAGATTTAGTTGATTTAACATTAATAATAATAAAAATAAAAGACATGTGAATAAGTTTTATAGTGCCAGATCTAAATCGTTTGCATGGTATTCGTGTAATTTTTTGTCGTCAATTGTCATAAGCAATGACGATAACGTCATCAAATCAGCTAACACTTGTCAAGAAGAAAAAAAAAAGAGATGAATAGAAACACTAATTTCTCGTCTTCTTTTTTTAAATGTTATTTCTACTGAAACAAGAATAATAATAATAATAATTGACGTTCACTTGAAAATATAAAAGTTATACAATGCTTGCTGCTATCCGCTATCGCATTAGTCAATCATTTAATATTCTTCAAGCAACTATTGTACGTCTTGCTTTTTGTGCACACAATTTAATAGCAACATATTTTCTTTATGATGATATTAAAGATTATTGGTGTTTACTTAATTTATGTGGAACGATATTTTTGCTTATTGAACTTGTTGTTACAATTATTGAACGACAAGGTCTTGAACCAAAATGGTAATATAATTAATTTACTACTTAATAGAGTTTAATTGTCAGTGATATATGATATATCATTAATTTTTTTGTATTTATTTTTTATTAATAGGTTTTCACCTTCATTTCTAATTTTTATTCTTACATCAATTCCAAGTGTATGGCTACTTGAAATGCGTCGTGTAGCACAACGACGTCTAGCTTTTAGCACAAATACTAACAATACTAATACGATGGGTTTTGATCAATTTATATTGCGTATGGGTAATGATGCATTTGATCCAAGTCAAGCTTTACCACATAATATTCTTACGAAAACGGTACAGCAAAAAAAAAAGATATATATATATATATATATATATATCTATTAAGAAATAATATTTTACTTTATGTTTATTAGCTGCGTATAAATGTAAATTTGGAAACAAAAGTCATGGGTCTTGAATTATCACTTCTTCTTTTAATTATTATTGGCCGTTGGTTATTACCAAAAGGTGTAACAAGTCGTTCAAATTTATCTCAACTTCTTCTTGTTTATATGTCAATTGCATCAGATATTGTCGATTTATTAACAATATTCAATGAAGATCAAATTCTTCGTTCACAACGAATGTTAGTTGCTACATTAGTTGTTTTATCATGGTCATTATTACAATTTGCTACAAATATGAGAGCAGCAAATAAAAATATTCGTTCAACAAATGTAGATAATTTTCGTTATACTTTGAAAAAAGGTCGTCGTCGACGTATCTTTTTTTTATATCCAATGCAACGTTTATTTGAAAATGATGCATGGTATTTATATGAATTAAATTTAATGAGTTGTTCAGCTGTACAATTAGCTTTACGACTTGTTGCTGTTTTTAAATTTGAAGTACGAAGTTATTCAACATTATTTTTTACATGTAAAAATGGTATTATTCTATTTTTACAATTTTATCGTCTTATTGCTATATTAACAGAAAATGATAATTCTGATCTTGGACCAATATATGGAACATCATTTAATAATGAAAAACAACAACAACAACAACAACAACAACAACAACAACAACAGCCATCACGAACAGTAAATAATAGTATAAAAACAAAAAATGAATTTGGTTCAAAATTATCTATAGGAGAAGATATGTCATTAGCTATGTAATTGTTTATCTATTTATAACTATCGATGACTACATTTAATTTTTGAATGTTAACATTAACAAATACAAGGACGGTACGAAAGACGCGTCAGAAAAGAAAAAGTTCATCTACAAACATTATGTTTTCTTACATTGTACTCGATATCTACATGCATAATATAATGACGTTGTTTGTGTATATCTTTAAAGAGTTTTGATTTAGATAAGATCGAACTAAAATAAATAAACAGAAAAAAAAGATAGAAAATTTATATTAAAAAAAAAATTTTTTTCTTTTTGTTTTTTTTGACGTACAAGATCCTCATCTTCACCATCTTGTTCATTAGTTGTTGCTGCATTATTAATTGTTTCAGTTGGTATTTCTTCTTCAAGAAATTTTATTGCTTCGACTGGTATCACATTTGATTCAACACATTCTTCACTTGTAATTAAACTTAATTTTTCTACAAATATTATATTAATTAATACAAGAATTCTCGTGAGATTTTCAAAGTGACAGTCAAATTAGAGACTTTCTCAAAGTTCCTAAACTGACTGTTCTCTTTTAGTTAACAAATGAAAAAGCGACCAATAATAATCGCTGAATAAATGGTGAAGTTTAGATTCAAACGATTGATTAAAATTCGGCTTAATTCAATTAGAGATGTTCAGGGTAGGGTAGGATACAGTTAATAATCTAGTAAAGTAAAACAAGGCTTGAATAATAGAATCAATGAAGTCATGATACAGATATGTTAATAAAACACATTGACTTTCAGAATCGTTCAACTAGACTATTATTGAAAAAGACAGTGAGAAATTAACTTCATAAGATAAGAATTAGGAAATTTTTCTCAATGATTTGTTCTCATATTAATATAATTATTTGAATATATATGAACTGTTTTCAAAAATAAATATCTTATTACTAAATTGTGTCTTTTTTGTTTTTAAATTTTGATCTAATTAAAACATACCATCAATAAGTTTTTGCCAGAAATCTTTTCGTCCATCAATTGTTGATGCTTGTTTTTTAAGTAATAATTCTAAATCATTAAAAATTTTTGGTTCTAATTTATTAATACATATTTCACGTAAACATTGTAAACATTGTAAAGCTTTTTCAAATAAAGCATCACCATGAGAATTATGAACAAGTTCAAGTATAATATTACACATTTGTTTGCATACTTCAGCAAATGATGGTGAACTTTGTTCAATTAAAAATTTAAAATCTTCAACCGGTGTTAATGTACCAACATTTCGCATTGCTGCTTTCTTTTTAGCTGCTGCTTGAGCTTCAAATGATGCTGAATCAGCTGTTGTTGTTGAATCTGTTGTTGGTTCTTCAATATTTTCATTTTCATCAAGACGAGCTCTTTTCGCCGTACTATTAAAACCAAGAATTCGGATTTTTTTTTTTTCGAAAATTAACTTATTTTCTTCTTACCTATCAACATTACCAAAAAGTGCATCGCCAGTAGTAATTTTCTGCCGACGATCAGTGTCACGAAGAACAAATTTTTCATGAACAGTATTTAATATTCGTTTACTTTTACCAGCAATTGATCGTAATAATGTATCATTCATTTCCATAATTGTATTTGATAAAGATAATGGTTCATCAGGTGTTACAGCACGTCGAGCAATAGACTAAAATTAATTTAACATTGACGACAAAAAAAAACAATGAATAGAAAATAATATTAAGAAAAAACAAACTTGAAACATTCGTTGAATATATGGATTAAAAACAAGTTCTGGACGAAATGCTTCTTCACCACTATAAAATAACAACAAAAAAATTATTTTCTTTTTTTATGTATTTTTTGATCAAATCTCTACCTTCGATCAGCATGTGTTAAATCCATTGTTGTTATTAAATTATCAATACATTTTAATTGTTCATCATTTGGTTGATTTCGTTTTGTTGAATCAAGATTATCAAATTCAAATTCACGTAAATCTTCAGCAAATGGTAATTTAACATAATACATACACTAAAATAATAGATATTTATATTTATTAAATCAATTAAAAGAAAATTTTTACTACTTACAACATGATCATGTGCTATATGTGGACGTAAAAATCCAAGTTCTGGTGCACTTCGTTCACTAAAACATTTACGTACAATAGCAACTGTATTTGTTTCATACATTGCTTGAACAAGACCAGCAAATGCTTGAGCTTCTTCCTAAAATTTAATTAGAAATAATTCTAAAATACATTTGTCTATTTTAGTAATAAGATTAGTAGTGAACAATCTGCTGTTCATAATATCGACGAAAGATTTAAAGATCGAGAACGCAAGTGCCTAGCAATCTCTGATTTTCAACAATCGAAAGTGAAGACATGAAGACAACTTTTTCTTTGATAATATGTAGAACGAAATCATTGTGAAATCAATGTTTTTTGCAGAACATTGAAAAAAATAGTCTTTCATTTCGATTAAATCTTAATTTTGATGTACCGCTTCAATAGAGACACTTTATCAACACTTACTTCAAAACCTGCTTCAGCAATAACTTCATAGACTGTATCACCTAAGTAAAGACTTCGTCGCATCTAATATAGAAAGGAACATTATTTTAAATAATAAGATTGAATTGTAAAATATTCTCATACCATATTAGCTTCAGAAAATGCAATAACTGAAAAACATTTTTCACTTTGATATTTCATTTCATCAAGTGTTTCTTTATTAATTGGTACAAATGTAGTACCATAACGAAAACCATCAGTTAATTCTTCTTTTTCAATTTCTTGATCTTGTTCATCTTTTGTATAACGACCACGATCAACTTTGATTTCTGTTGTTGGATCACGTGCATAAACTTTTTTTAAACGAAATATTGCTGGTTTATTATCTTTAACCTAATTTTTAAAAAAATGTAAAGTAAAATTTATCAACAATCTTCTCTTTTTTGTTCTTTATTAAACCTGAATATAAGTACAAATATGTAATTTAAGATCAGCTAATTGCATAATATATTTTGTTGCTGTTGGTTTAACAATTTTTGATTGATGAACACTGAGAATAGTTAATGCTTCACTATAAAAGTAATACATATATATTATAAATACATATTAATTTAAATTAATATTATATTATACCGAAATGTAAATAAAGTTCCTTCTGTTGAATTAACAATTTCACCAATAACACGAATACCAGTTTGTTGTTGTTGTGTTAATGGTTTTTTTGGAGTTTGATGATGATAACCATTTGTTGTTGGACGATTAGCATCAGAATTTTCATCACCATTTTCTTGTCCATTAGTTTCCATAGGTGAATTTGGATGATGATTTTCTTCATTGTCATCTTCTTCATCTTGTTGACCCCATGTTGGTCCAATAGCATCAACAATAATATCTTGACGTCGAAGTGAATCAAGAATTGTTTTAAGACTATGATCACTAAATGTTGTTGCAGCATTTGTAAATAACATAACACGTTTTGCAGCAAAACCATGTTTTCCTCTAAAATAAATCAAATTCGTTCTTTTTTTAACAAGAACTTGTTTTTTCTTTCTCACTCAGTTTCACGACGAAGATGATCAGCTGCAACAACAATAGCATCAACCACTAACAAAAAGAAACCGCACATGAATTGAATAATTAATATATAAATTGGTTTTTTTATTCGTTACTTACAATCAGCCGGATTATTGCCAGGTTTTATTTTTTGTATTTCTTCAAATAAATGCCAATTAGCTGGTGAAAGTGGAAATACAACATTTATATTTCGATAATTATCTTCATCAGCTAAATCATTATTTGATTCATCAGCACCATAAAGAATTAATGCTAATTCATCTTTACTCTCTTGAAACATCTATTTAATTTTAAAAAAATATATATATTATTCTGAGACAAATTTTGTCAAACAAATACTATCCATTTGTCGTGCATTTTAATAAGCAAATCATTCACTGACAAGAAGAATTTCTCTACATGTTAAATCATTTTTCAACCGAGATGATGTTCATTTGATGCGTAATAGAGAGTAATAGAAAAGTCTAGAATGATTTGGTTTTCTAGATCTTCGTTCGCGAAATTTTACTGCATTTTTTAACAAAAGGTTGTGGACTCTGCCAGGTCATATAGGAAATCGATTTCAAACCTTACATGAACAAAGTTCTTAATGAGATTAGTTAATTGTGAAACTAGTATTTCCTTTCTGAAGATGTAAATATATAAACAAAATTTACTTTTACATATGAGAATTTCGAATATCTCAGGATAGGAGATACTAGAAAAGTTACAACTTGCTCAATGAACTAATCCTATTAAGAACTTTATTCGCACAGAGTTTGAAGTTGAAACTTGGAAGCTGATTTTCCATCTGACCACAACATTTTTTTTTGAAAAACCCAGTAAAATTTAGATATCTTGAGAATGAAACTCGGATTTTAGACTTTTCTATCACTCACTAGTACTCATTAAATGAACATCATCCTCGATCCAAAAGTGATTTGACACCTAGAGAGATTCCATCATGAGTAGCCTTAAATCAGATTATATTAGAAGCGTTTGATTATGCTTTTTTTGCAAAGAGCACAAAATAAGCAATTATACTTCAAATGGATTTTAAACAATATTATTTGATTCGAGTCATATCTTGCTATGAATAGATTGATAAAATATATAATGAATTGTTCTATACTGAAACAAAATGACATACCTTTCGTTGAACAATCATTTGAAGAATATCACTCGCTATTTGTACAGGTGAATCATATCCTGGTGCTGCTTGGGACATACCAATACCAACATCAACAACAAGAGCTAATGCTTCCTATTAACCAAATCATCAAATCAATAATAACCTACTCATCATATTTGATTACCTTATTATTAGCCATTTTGATGATATACTTCTTCAAACAGAAAAACACAAACAATCTGAAAGAATTTATTGAGTGGTTAATATATAGTAGCCTAATACTTTTGCAGATCTATTTCTCTAGAATATTAGACTGTTCAATATTAGAAAACCAATTATGAAGAAAAAAAGGAGCGAAATAGTACAAAAAAAGTTTCCAAATGAAGAACCAGAAAAAAAAAGGAAAAAAAATGAAGCAGACATGAATATCTTCATAATATTCACGTTAAATATTGAAATAAAAAATGTATTATAGAAATATAAGACGAAGAAGAGCCATAACACCTGCAGCTATACCACCAGTGACAGGAACAGTAACAACCCATGCAACAATTATATTGCGAAATAATGACCAATCAACATTTTGTTTTGAACGAAAACGACCAATTGCTACAACACTACCAACTTTACAATGAGTCGTACTAACTGGTATTGATAAATTGGATGCAAAAAGAACGGTAAATGCCGTTGATATTTCAATTACAAAACCGCTTCAAAAACAAAAAAGTTAAATATTAAAAAAAATAATAATAATAATCATCATCTATTACCTTGATGGTGTAATTTTTGTTAAATCTTCACCAATCGTACGAATAACACGACGACCCCAAACCCAAAGACCAACCGATATTCCAAGACCACCATAGAAAAGTACCCAAAGTGGTGTCGATGTTCGAGCATTAACAGAACCATCAACATAGATTAACCAAACACCAATCAACGGACCAATTGCATTACTTTAATAGCAAAAAACAATCATAGAAAATTCAATTTCAATGTTTTTAATCGAAATAGTTTTACATTCGAAAAAAAACTTACCTAACATCATTTCCACCATGAGCAAAAGCACCAAATATAGCTGTAAGAATTTGTAAATATTTAAAAATACCAGCAATTTCAATTGTATCATTAGTCGCATCAATTCTTTTCTGACAATGAAAATAAAAAAAATATCAACTTTATATTTAATCAATAATTTAAAAAAAACAAACAAACTTTTTTTGTTGCCATTTCTGGCATTTTATCTTCTACTTCAAATAAATCTTCATTTGAACTATTTTGATTAGCTGATGTTGTTGATACATTATCATCATCTAATAAATTACATCAAAAAAATAAAAAAACAGATATAGATATATATTAAATATTTAATCTATAATATAACGAAAAAAATAGGCACCCAATGAGAGATATAGCATGAGCATGAGCAGAATAAATATATATATATATATATATATATCTTATTTAATTTCCTGAAATATAAATCACATGCGAAATTATATTTAAAAAAAGATTGATTGAAATCACTTGAGCATTGCATTTCATATATATTTTTTTTATTACTATTATCTAATTTAAACCCGTTTATCTAACTTACGGGGCATCAATACTAAAATTATATTTATACATCTACCCACCACCAATAATATAAATATACAAACTAATTACCAGCAGCTAATAACAAACTTTTGTTTTCATTAGTCATCGAGCCAGGTACAGTAGTTGGATTTGTATTTTGTGGAAGACGATAGATTTTTGTTTTCTTATAAGACAAAAAAAAGAAAAGTATAAATTAAATAACGAAATTTCTTGTTGTTTTTACTTCACGAATAGATAGTGGATTAGGTACAGTTCGTTGTTGTCCAGGAAGAGGATTTGTACCATCCAATCCAACAATATCATTACGAAAACGATCACCATCACGACGTGCACGTAATACACCACTTACGCCTGGACTTGAGATTGTTTCAGAATCTTTTCGTATTCGTTGCATTTCAACTAAGACAAAAAAAACAAACAAGAAAATTTAATTTATTAAAAATAAAATTTATAATTGTTTACCATAAGGACGAAATACATCTGGATGTTGTTGTTGATAACGTATTAAATCATATTCTTTAAGCATTGATATATGATCAATTTGAGTTTCTTTATCACTTGTATTCACATTTTCAAGATGAGAAACTAAAACAAACAAAAAAAAAAAGAATAAAAATTCCAGTGTCACAATACAAATCGCTTAAACAAATCATTAATTCACATTTTTTTTTTAATGTTATAGAGTAAAATAAAATATTTATTAGTCAAAGAATAAATTTAAACAAAACTTATATTTACCAGTATAAGTCGCAAATCTTCCATCAGTTTTTGTTAATTGTGGTTCACCTTCTCCTCGATTTTCAGAATCTCGTTTCCTTGTTAACACATCTAAGAATAAAAAGCACATATATATATATATATATATTTTGTTTTTACTGAAAAAAATATTTACTGGCATAAGTTTCAAGCACTGCATCAGGTTGCGTTAGGTCTGGTTCTTGTTTTCCTCGACTTTCCAAATCTCGTTTCTTTTTTAACTCACCTAACAATAAAAAGCATAAATACGTTTTTTTTTTGCTTAAAAAAAATCTAATTTTATTAAACCTTCAATAGTTTTTCTCATACGTGGTTTAACAACAACCATAACAAGAAGACCAACAAGAAGACCAACAATAATTGTTGTAACAAATTTTCCCCATAATGGAATACGATCAAAATATAAAACTAAATCAACAAACGAAAAAACCAAAAACGATTAGAATTTATTTCAAAAACAAAGACACTAACGTGGTGGTGCAGAGAGAAGAATTGAAAAGAAATTGATCATTATTGTTACACCATAAAAAACTGGCAACCATCGAAGACCAACTGTTAATTGATCAGGCTTAAAGAAAAAAAACCGAAACAAAAGAAATTATATTGATTTTAATATCATGATAATTTTTACGTTTTGAAGAATAAATTTTCGTATAAGTACAAAAACAGCAATTGATATAATACCAGCTAATGCTGGTGAAGCAAACCATGAACCACCTAAATAAAATTATTTTATTTATTTTATGGATTAACTTTTTTTTGTTTTTTTTTTTTCTACATACCAATTTTAGCAAATTCAATCCATTGTATACCTCGAGAACCATGAGCAACAAGAGCAAAACCAACTGTTGCACCAACAATACTATGTGTACCAGAAACAGGTAAATTAAAAAATGTAGCAACCAATAACCAAATGCAACAACCTATTTTAAAAACTTATTGAATAATTCAAGAAAATTCGTTTATTTACTAAGTAATGATGAAATTTGACCAAGCATTAATTCTTTTGGATCATCGAATAAACTTGGATCAATAATACCTTTCCGTATCGTATCGGACACTTTCGCTCCTAAATAATTATAAATATATAAAATCTTTCCAACTAGGTTTTTTTTTTATTCTACCGATTAATATCGATCCAAGTATTTCAAATATTGTTGCCAGAATACATGCTTGTCGCAATGTTAATACTTTACTTCCAACACTTGTACCAAACGAGTTTGCAACGTCATTAGCACCAATACCAAATGCTAATACAAATGCAATAATAAATCCAACAATTAATATCCATAAGAGCTCGGGGGAATACGGTTCGAGATCAACCATGATGTCGTCTTTCGTTTTTTTTTTATTATTATGTTGTCAATAATACTAGGATAAACTTAAGTTAAATAGTTGATATTCGGAGAAAAAAAGAAAACGAATATAAATTATAAAGACAAAAAATAACAGATATAGCATTTCAATTCTGCTCTCACCTTTACAAAGAGATTATTGTCATCGCACTTGAGATCTACGTATGTTTAGTAATAACAATCAATCAAAAAAAAAAGAAACTTTTTTTTTTTTGAAGGGACTTCTCTTTTTGTCAATCTATATGAATATTTTAGAGTTTATGGACAAATGAATAAAGATAAGCAGTGTACCCTTCTCTATGGGTCATACAAACGCATATCGAATGAAGAGAAAGGCGAATATATGATAATAAAAGCGAATACGATTGCTCGATAGTAATGAATGACTTCGATTTTATTGGACAACATATCAAATCAACCCATGTACAATTTCGATATCAGATGTCACTGTACTTGAAACAGATTCGATAGTTCGTCCGGGTATAAAGGTAAATTTACCCTAGAAAAAATGTACTGTTCTATAGTATGAAAAAGTATCAAAAGAAAAATAGCCAAACGAACAAATACTTGAAAATATATTTGCTATTCTAAATAACATTTAGTTTATCATTACATTCATTGCATATTAATTTTAATACTACTAATATACATTATGAAAGATAAAAAGAAGCTATTCATTTATCGGACGAGCACGCCGCTTATTCGAAAAATGGCTTCTGGCTATATAGAATGTAAAAAATTCGTTCAAATTTTACAATCTCTATGCAGCTTATTTTGAGTAAATGATACATACAGAAAGAGAATATCTTAGTAAAAGAGTTTTTTTATCATGATAATAATACTGTTAACTATTGGAAGAAAAATATTTTACAGAATTTTTCATGTTTAAAAATAGTTTTGTTAAGATTTGTATTTGAATATATTTTATTAGAGTTATTCATCGAAGAAAATATTCTTATTTTAATATTTAAGTTGAACATAACACAAAGAGAATCATTCGATAGAAGATCAAGTGAGAAAGATAACAATTCAAATGAGAGAAAGTAATATTTATTCTATAGATAATTCAAATAAAATTCTTTGTTTTTAATGATATGCACAATGTTGATTTATTTAGAATCGATTTGAACAGATTTTCATTTTTTTCTTAATTTTGCTTTACAAATCATTTCTAATAAGTACAATTTGATTGATTGTTTATTCTCGTTATAAACTATTCATCGTTTTACATATATTAAAGTAATGAGAATGTGACACATTAGATTCTTCGATTTGACATAATTATAATAGAAAAATTAAAAAAAAAACAAAGAAGCATTATTTCAATGTGCTTTCATTAATCGATAAAAAAATTGACTTGTTTATAATGGAAATAGCTTGTTTTAAAATTTTTAAAGTTTTACAAAAATTTTTGACTAAATTTAAGATATCATCTAAACCATTCAACCATGTCGAACACACACATATTTATATGACAGATCATGTTCTTCATCAGAAGACAACCGATAACACAGAAAATTATATAGATACGAAAAGCATAAATTAAGAGAAAAAATAATGATTCAAGTGTGTTTTACTTTGTATTAGCGATAGTTTATTATTTATCACGAATTGTTGTTTTCTGAATGAATCTGTAAATCATATTCATATTTGTAGATAATCAAATAAGATAGGTTAATTGTGATAGTCAAGAAAGAATTTTTTTTTGAAATATAAGATATATGATACGTATGGTAATTTCATACCATCCTAATTTTTCTATGACACTGTATCAACTAGATTAAAATTTTCTCAGTTATATCTCTTGAAAATATTTAGTCGACATTTTCTAAACATACCATGACACTACTACATGACATAGTAACATATAAATTAAAATTTCGTAGTTTTTTTTTTGCTAGTTATTTTTAATAGTTAGAATTTACAATATAGTTTAAGATGAAGTAAAAGAATCTGTTTAAAAATCAAAACTAGAAATCATTATTAAAGAATTTCGTAAAAATTTTTTAATAATGATGTGTTTTAGATTGTTAAAGAAAAAAAAGGATTTTGTAATTAAGAACAAAATGTGTTGAGGATATTAACATTCAAAATTGACATCCTTTTTGAACATATAATGTGCCGATTGTTCTTCTATTTGCTTGTTCTCATGAATCGTTCAGATAATCTCATCATTACGGCTATTATTTGACTAATGTACTGAAAAATACAAATGTATTCAACTGTTTAACTATAATTTCACGTTCTAACTTTCAATTTTCAAATCTAGTAACCAGATCAAAATATTATATTTCCATGTTAAAGTATTATAAATAACCTTTTATCTATGTTGTTATTTTTCTACTCTAACTAATAATATACTTTAAAATGATTGAATGTTGAATAAAACTTAAAGTGTTATTTGGTCACTAGAATTGATTTTTATTGTTTAATTATTTGCAAATGTGGGTATGATTGAGAGATTGATTGAAAGAACCACAATTTCTAGTAAATGATGAGAATTTGTACTAATTAGTATTAGGATTTAAATTCTATTCGTTTGTATAATGTGTAGACTATAGCGTTCAAGACAATTAATACTAGTGAAAATTTTTAAAAATCAATCGAAATGAAGGGAATCAGTAATTAATTCTTGATACTAAAACATTCTTATAGTTCACATAGGAAGATCATTTTCTTATATTTATCAGCGAAAATTGATAATTTGTTTTTTGTTAAGTCTTTTACTAATCGATACCTTAAAATTTTCTCTATAACTTCACAGTATTATTCTCTTTTATCCTTGAGACAGTGATTATTGTTTATGATAGCTCTACGAACAGTTCTAAAACAAATGTATATATACATTCGTTTCACAAGAAATAATTCTATAATCATGTGAGAATCTATAAGAAGAATATAGAATCTTTATGAAATTCTTCGGACACACTAAAACTCAAGTTATACTAGATCCACAAGGAATCTTAAGATGTTCTCAACAATAGTATTGTTCAGAATAATAAAGTTAATAGTCTTAAAGTATTTCAAACTTCGAGTTTTGAATGTTTACAGATGTACTTTTTCTTGTTTTGTTTTGTTTTTTTTTGATTGAAATGTTAAATCCTAGCTTGAATCAAAATGTTTTGAGTTAGTTTCATAGAAAAATTCCAATTGATATGAAGCTTCATATTCACTACCAAATGTCAAGAGTAGTTCTATCTTCTATATGATGTCCTAGAATCAGCATGCCTTTCTAACAAAGATCGAAAAATATGTCAGCTCTTTATTTATCAACTTTTAATTAAGTTATAATATGGTAAGTAAAAGCATCGAGTAATTTTAAAAACCTTATAATATTTTTAAATACTACAGGTGAATGATATAAGGCAGATTACTGATAGAAAACTCTGGCAGCGATTTGAACTTAATAGCAGAATTATGATATTAGGATTCAGCGACTGACTTTTCCATTTTCGACTAGAAACGGGCGTAAGTTTTCATCAAATAAGAGCATTATATTCCTGCGTCGAAGATCCCACTTTTTCTGACTAGAGACGATCTAATACATTAGAACTAGATGTTAAAATCATCGTCCTGAAATATTATCATGAAAGTACCCATGATCTATCGAGTGTTAACCTAAAGATATGAGGAAAATCTTCAAGCGATATTCTAAGAATGATTGCTAAAATGGTTAGAATGCAATAAATAAGTAGTTCTACATACTTTTCGATTATTTTAAATGATTTAATGTTGAATTGTTTGAAGTCAACTTTCACATCTAAAAAGAATTCATTCATATATAATTAGCATTTCAAAAGATGTAATATGCACCATTTAAACGTTTATTATGTTAATATTTTTTTTTAATTTAAATAATTATTAGTCATTTTTCTAAAATTATACTTACATGAATCTCATATTTGCTAGAATACATTTCAATAAAACTTTGGATAGATTTTATAATATAGCTAAAACGTTTAATTTTGAATTTACAGTCTAAAAACTGTCAAGCAATTTTGCTATCTGTTGGTTAAATAACTCTATATATCGCTGACGATAGTTTGGGCGTCAATATTAATCTAATGTAACTGTTATGTCCTTATTTACGTTGATGTGTATATGATTATATTTAAGATGTTATATATATTTTTTCTTATCAGTTATATTTTGCTGAAAAACAAGAAAAAACACAAACTCCTTTTTTCTTTTTCAATGTCTCCCCTCTCTCTCTCTCTCTCCCGTATATATATATCTATATATGTATATATATAGTCACACATTACTAACTGCGCAATTATTTCATTTCAAGGTCAAGAAAAGCATTTTCTTGACTTTTACGAGAGAAGAAAAAAAAGAATAACAATAGATATTGAAGAAAACGAACAAGAGTTGATAGATCACAGAAAAGAACGAAAATACAAGAAGAAAGCAAAAGAACCCATTAGGAAAATATCTGACAGAACGAAAGAAAAGACATAGTTAGCTATACGGGCATGAAACGAAAGAAAGAGAACGAACATGTATGGATAATACATATAACTTTTTTTTTTTTTACATATGTATATATATATATAGCACATCTAAGTGCCATAACAGTAACATAAGGTAAATACTAAGGTAGTTCACGAGTAACTTAGCAGAAGTCAAAAAGTACGACTATATTACATTTTCTACTGATGTTAGTTAACCCGAAGATTGTAACACTGATTTAATAATGTATTACATAGATGCTGAAAATTTTTTAAAATTTACTTATTTAGACTTAGAAAAAGTTATTGAAAGACTTTATTTTAAAAAATATGAACATCTTAACATATTTTAGAAAAATTTCATATGAAAGGGATAAATGAAAGTTTCATAGAATTAGAGACGAATTCTATATCTATTATAAATAGGTATAAAGTAATTTTGATTGATATTGTATTTCATTGACTGTAATGTTCGATTCCTTACTTATAACATAGAATTAACTAGAGATTCGTATATAAGTTGAAGAAACACGTTAGCTAGATTATTAGCTACAACAACTATAAAATATGATCATATGCATTATAATGTGTGTAAAAATAAATTAATTAGGTAGCCATGTTTGATATGAATAATCAGATATTTATATGATGTTTATCGTCGTATTTGTTTCGGTAGATTTTATATAAAAATAGTATATCACTTGTTATTTATTCGATCAAAAGGCTTTACGAAAAAGACAATTTGTTCTAGTACCCATATGTTTTAGTCGAAGAACGCAGATATTTTATTATTTGCAAATGTAAAGTTCTTATCATATATAGAGAGCTTAACATTATAGGTTGGTTTTTTTTTGCTTTTACATAGTGTTGATTTGCGTATATGTTACTCATCATAGAAAGTCAAATTTGTGCGATGATATTTATTTTGGTTGTTACAATTGACATTATTGAAAATTATTAATAGTTATAAACAATTTTTTCATCTTAAATTTAAGATTAAAGGCGGGAACCTGAAATAGTATTTCAGTTCTCTCGTTAACTGAGAATTACCGTATCAATTGTAATGTTATATGAAACTCACTTGAAACATTTTGATTCAAGTTGGAATTTAATATTTCAATCAAAACTAGCAAGAGAAATGGCATATATAAACATTTAAAATCGATGTTTGAAATGATTCAGGACTATTAATCTTATTATTCTGAACAATATTGTTTTTGAGAACAAGCATCTTAAAATTCCTTATGGATCTAGTAAAACTTATGTTTTAGTATGTCGAGAAAATTTTATTGAGATTCAACATACTTATTACAGACTCTCACACGATGATAGAACTATTTCTTGTGAGACGAATATTTACACATTCTTTTTAGAACTCTTCTTAGAGCTATCATAAACAATAATCACTGTTTCAACGACAAAAAAGAATAATAATATGAAGTTGTAGAGAAGTTTTTAAGTATCGATTGATAAGAGACTCAACAAAAACAATGTATCAATCGCTCAAAAATTGGATCTTACGAAGTATTGACAAAACTGTTAACATTATACGTTCATCTGATTAATTTCAGGGCGATTTAGATTTGATTCAAACGAAATAAATGTATAATCGAAACAAGAACATTTTATAGATAGATGTATTCACAAGATTTTAAGAAATGTAGAATTATTGTGATTATAATGAATGTTTTCCAAACGATAAAAGACTTTGATTTATAGAGTTTTCAAGTGAAATTTTACAGTTTATATGTGTTAATTCATATTCAACATAAAAATATTATTTTTTTCTGGTGACTAAATTAGTTTGGCTTTTATAGATTCATATACATTCTCTCTTATATGACAATCCTTATGAATATGGATGCCTATAACAATTTAACTAGAATTTCAAGTTGAATATGTAATTATTTACGGATATGTATGCATATTTAGGTTAGTTATTATAAAAAAAATAAATAATCAATTGTGTGTATATTCATTCCGAGATTCATTTCCAAAAGCAATGGGAAGATCGCATTGAATGTATAAGTTAATACTGTTATTTACTGTTGCAATGTTTCACACAGAGCTGACAGATGCTTCATTAGTTAGTGAAAAATTAAAATTGGTTTCGCATCTTGTTTTAAACTCATAAGATAAAAAAACCGAGTTTGATAGTACAAAAATACTCTCGTAGCAAAAGTATTCAATTTCGATATACATAGCGAATCTTCGAAATACTCATACACTTAAAAAGATTATTGAAACATTTCTGTTGAGTCATGATTCTCATAAAACATTCATATATTCAATAAATCTAAAAAACTACTTGACTCTTCAATAAGACATGATTATCTTAGACAAATACTTGAAATTTATGACGATATTTATGTCTTATATGATGATTTATTTTATTTTATTTTATATTTACAACGATATTTATTCGAAAAAGAATATTGTTTATTATTATAATACCCATTTGTTATACAATATTTAAGAAGATTCCGTTGACTGATCCAAAATTTTCAGCTTTTTTCGTTTTTCATTTTTAATGTTTAGTATATAGATCTAAATGACCTCTATCTAATGAGCACGTTTTAATGAGGTAAAACCATCTTTTTGCATATAAAAAGCTCAAAAAAGACTCAGTTTTATGCTAAAAAGGTCAAAAAATGCAACTTTCTCAAAATCAGATTTTTAGAAGAAAAAAAATAAAATTTTCCCCTTTTCTCTCCTAGATGGTTTGATCGATTGGGGTCAAACTTTTTAAATAGATACTTCGATGAAATTGAAGCGCGTATTTTTTTTTCTCTTGAAAATGTTGTATCTATCAAGTTTGGCAGATTTTACAAAATTAGCACCATTCGAAAAAAGCTTTTTCTCATGGTTTTTTGATAGTGCCTCCATTGTTTTGCTTCTCCTGGGCCTCAGGAACGATATTTTTCAAAGAAAAAAAACACACACCCTCCACACTTGAAAAAATACACGCAAATAAATCAATATTTGTTTCTCTTAATGACAAATAACAATGAATAACCATGATCAAGATAGTATCCTACAGTAAGAAGCAAGAAAAAATAAATAAATATAATACAGAAAAAGTACGAATGCTTTTTCCTTCGTTGTACTATCTGAATAGTCATTTTTTAGTGATACGTTTCAATCTTTAGGATTTTTCGAATAAATATCATTGAGAAGTGGAGCTTTTCATTTCTAATGAACTAGCGTAGGTTTTCTTTGATACAAACAATATGTTTTCTGTAACTGTTAAAGAATCGTTGATGGAAACAAGACAAAAGTTGTTGCCTATGATTGTAAATTCATTTGTAGTATGAAAAAAATTTAGGTATTTACTCCGTTGAGCAACAATACTAACTTTAGCACTTCAAAGGCTAGATCGAGTTTAGCACCGCGTCTGAACATGATAGGTTAGCTACTTTTTTGATTTTTAATAATTTATTCCATGGTAAATTTTTCTTAACTAACGAAAAACCAGTACGACGGATTTTTAGTAACTATGTCATTTTTGTTGACAAACATTCGTACACAATCAATTTTATAGTCCATTGTAACAATGGAACTTTTGGGGAGAGTGAATACATTTGTGAGATCTAAACAATAAATGAAATACATAAAACAAAACATTTTCTCATGTAAATGAAACATTTTTTTATCAACTTTGTCTTTGATATGTTGTAACCATATGTATCTTCAAATTCAACTAATTCTAATTTGATAATTGGTATCTATTGTTCAAAAAACTGTTATAGTGTTCTATATAGGAAAATGACTTGTATGCTTTTCTTATTACTCGAAACAAAATTATGACTTGTAACGATAAATGACCGTTACATTTCACTTCTTTTCTTTTTTTTTCTCTCTACATAAATTCTTCCTTATCGCTACTAATCTCGATAGGAGGTGTTTCTCTTTCTTTTGCCTAGTATGACAGGTATATGCGACTGTCTTCGTAGTGATAAAGTACCTCAATAGATTTGAGATATATTTTGATCGTTAATATAGAAAAATAGATTTCCTTTTTCATGTATGTTGACTATACTGATGGAATATTAATTGGATTTTGAATTTGATATTCGAATGCTTAAAATAATTGAGATTTGAAATTTGTTTCGTTTAATATAACTCTTAAACCATCAACTATTGATGTATCTTCTAATCAACCAATAAGTCAAGAAGCGACGAGGACACTAGCAGCTAGATCAGCATTATCGTTGAGTAAAACTCGATCACGAATAATAATATCAACTAATGAATCAATACATAAAAATGATTTGAAATTAAACATCAGAAATTACCGAAGAAGTCTACCAGACACACAAAAACGATCAAACAAGGCATAAAAGAAGTCTAAATCATGTTGTTTTTCATTAATAGGATTTTTAATTTTATAATAAGAAATATTTATTCTTCATCAGATTATGCCATACTTGTCACGAATGATTCAAACTTTGTACACGAAAATTCTTAAGATTCACAAATACCAATTTCATTATTCTTGCCTTTTCTCAAATACACATTATAACCTAATTTTGAATCTCTGTACACAAATAACAACAATGAATAGTTACTACAATAAACTGGTAAAATACCATCCGAATTTTAGTTTTCTACAGCTATGACGACATCTAAGTCTCTTTCATTTATTTAATGCATGATACACTTAATATTTAGTAGCAAAGAGTATATGTAGGTTAGTAATAAAGAGAATTCACGAAAAAAACAACAACAAGCACAAGAGTATCAAAATGAAGGAGTTGACAAAAATCAATACAATGAAAAAAAAATGAGAACAATTTATGATGATGACAATTAGTGCATAAGAAAAAGAGAAATATTAAAAATTAAATTAAACTTTTAATAATTAAATTTGAGATTATTTATTCGATACAAATTAAATTCTGTTTATACAATCAATTGTGGTATGTTCTTAGAATAGAAGCGTTTTGTATAACTGTTACATCACCTATTACATTTCTTCGTCTCAATTGACCAATTTTAACGATTATCGTTTTTTTCAATTCTGGTAAAAAAACTATACAAACAATAGGCAAAAAAAGTTGAATGAAATAAATTAAGTAGAAAAAGATGTTAAATTGAATATAAATAAGAAATGTTGGATAAAAAAATTGTTGAATTAAACCTGTAACTGCAATTGGTAACCAAAATATAAGAAAAAGTGATGAAATTGCTAGTAATTGTATAGTCATTTTTCGATTCTTTTTTATTCGTTCAGGATTATGTCTTATTTTAGTTGAACGATGTATAATTCGAATAATTAGTAAAAGATTTGCTAGAGCAATTGAAAAAGCTGGTATGATTATATTAACTAACCAATCCATAGTACCTAGAATTTTATTTTGATAAAAACATGGTGCCGTACATAATAATTCATAATAATTCCAATTATTAACACAATTATATATAAAAATAAGATAAGCATAACATACTGGTGGATACAATATTGCTATACAAAGTGGTATATAATGAAAAACAATACGTTTCCATTGAATTTGGAAGACAAACTGAGAAAGAATAATAATATGACGTTCAATAGATGCCCAAAGCACTAAAATTTATAAATAATCGGTGAGTTTTACAAAAAAAAAGAAATAACTTACTAATAAATAAACTAATACCATTTAATGAAAATTCATACCAATTAAAAAATAAACAATAACTATTTGTTGATGGTCGTACAATACCAGTATGTAAATAATTTTCTACCATTGATAATTCAGTTGTTACTTGAATAAAACTTGTTATTAATAATGGAAGAATAAAATGATTTCCAATTGATTTTATTAATTTTGATGGTCGATATATGATATTAATAAATACAAATAGAGAACATATGATTGATAATATTTGACATGGTAATAAAATTGCAAGTTTTATTTGACGATGATTAGCTACGACAGTATTGGTTGTATTCGTATTTTTCAATGCATTACTATCTATCATACGCATGAATGTCATTCTCGTGTTCATTGTTTTATTTATGTTGAAGATGAAAATGAATGTATGCATATTGGAAAATTTGTTTAATAACAGGTGTGAATAAGTATGTTATCTTTCCATGGAAATGGTCCAGTACAGTTTGCTATTATCACCAGCCAAATGCAACTGGTAATGAGTCGTAAATTATAGAAGAATAAGTCCTCCTAATTGTAAACAAGAATTAGCAAGCTTCAGCAGGATCACTATAATCGGCTTATTTTTTTGGCAAAACAATTAATTTGACATGGCCTTTAGCTCTTTAGACTCTCTATCTATTACTGAAATTTACTTCTCCAGATTTTTTGAACAAGTATCTATCTATAAACGATGTTATCTGAGCGTTTATTTAAGTGGACTGACTGCACGAAGTGCAGGTAGAACTGACTTATTGCTTTTCACTCGGTTAGTTGCCATGGTAAATTCTTCTTCTCAACACGTGAGCCATTTGTCTTCAGCTCCTGAGTATCATGTTCAGTCGAAAAAAAGGTTGGCGAGATCCTGAGAATGTGACGAGTGCACATCTGAAATCCGTTTTTCGAAATTCAGTGGCGTTCGGAAGATACAAATAATGTCAAAAATGATAATTAACAGCTGATAGTTTCCTTATGATTATACATGACTCAATCTTAAACAGACCATTGATATTTCAGATCTTATGTGCATATATAGTTTAATTATCGTTTTGCATGACTTAAATTCATCCATAAAGGAGTATCAAACATTTAGAAAAATTTCTGCATGATTTATCCACATGAGATACAAAGAATGGTAATGAACAGCTGAGAGCTTCCTTATATGGAAATCTATGATTTAGATTCATTATCTCTCACTAGTCAGCTGTACTAAGATACCTGAAGGCGATTGAAATTCATTATGATTTCCTCAACATGAGTCTAGGATTTCGAAATAGTAGATGTAGTATAGAATCATATTTCGATATTTTTCGGGCTGTGCAGTCAGCCGACTTTTCTAGCCGGCCTTGGGCCAGGTAGAGGTCTAGTGTTAATTATTTATTGATCACGCTCAGATCAAATGTCACTTGCACTGATGTCAGCATGATGAATGTATAATCTCAACCGTTTTTTAACGCTTCCTAAATCAGATTCGAAAACATAGCAAACTAAAATATACATAACAGGTATAAGCGTTTGACTTCTAGCTCCATCAGTTATGACTATTTTTATTTCCACCAACGGATACATCATTTGATCTATTGTTGAGAACAACTTGAGCTAATTAGATAGACTTCAATACACAATTTAAAATAAAGACAGTGAAACGATTTGTTATAGAATGAGAAATCACACAAGGCTTACCAAATCTTTTGATTTAACCATGAGACTACTGATTTTAAGATTTTCCTCTAGTATTCTTAAGTGAGATTTATTTTCAGTGCAAATGTATATGATTTAGATTAATAATATGAAATACATACAATGATTTTTCTTTTTCTTGCGTGTCACTTATCGAAAAATTTTTCCATTACTAACTTGACAATAAAACATAAAAAAAATACACTTATATAAACGAACGTTTCATTTTTCTGATATTAATAAAAATCACATGATGAATTCTTGATTTTTGGAATTTGAATTTAGCAACTCTGAAAAACAGGCAAAGCAGTCTGCTCAGAATCTGGTGGATCTTAAAACTGATTTATCAGTTTATGCAAAGCATCCTCAACGTATGTGAATAAATTGATTTTTTTCAGAAATTATTTATCTCATATATCAAACAAAAATCTGTTCATGAGTTACTTTTAAATGCATAATAATTATTCAAATGTTATCAAATAGAAAGTATCAATTGATTTCCACTCTAATTTCTGATAATATAATGTTTTCATTAATCAGATAATGTTATCTTGCAGAAATACATTCTAGATTATCGGTTTTAGAACAAAACAAAATGAATTTTACAATAAAGCACATTGTGCTGAAACTAAAAGTAAATCATTTTAAGGACATTCTTATTGAAAAATTGAAATGAAACATCGTGTAAAACTAAAGAACGCTAAAAGGGATATTTTTTGATCTATTGTCATATACATGATGATATTGAATAAAAATCAAAAAGAAAATGTATCTCGATTGAGTCTATTCTCTTTTTGTGATTTAGAGTTCTTTTGCATTGGATGTCATGAATTTTTTATCCAATAAGATTAGTATAAAATCTCGAAGGATTAATTTATTTGTAGACCAAAATTGAGACTTAGACAAAATTGAATGTAGTTTGAAAATGATTCAATTAAAATTTACCTAGAAATGTGTCAAGAAAAAAAAAGAAGTATTCTTAGCTTTTGATATTAAGTTTATAATCCTATTTATTGTATATTTTAAAAGTTACAATTTGGCTCGAATTAGTAATATGCGTATATTATAGTTTTTGAGAAGAGATAATGGAAAAAAAAGTCACTTTTAGTTAATACGAAGAAAAATGTCAGTTTCGCGCTAAAGAGATGTGGATGTGGAGTTCGCAACTATTCCGACCGGAAAAAAAAGAAACTTCAAGCTTACTATTTGTTTAATTAGCTATGCCTTATCAACGTCTGTATGTCCTTGAACTTGATCTCGTAAATTGATGATGTTTAAAGTCTAAATAAATTATCTTGTTAAATTTTATTGAGTTAAAGTTCCAACAGAAAAAAAATGACGAGTTTTTACCCTTAAATAATATTTTCTCATTTCATAGAATAATAATTGTTTTGTCATTCTATTCAATATGCAAAAATTAATATATTAATTGACTTGTTCATTAATATACTTTTAAATCTTATTTTCTAATGTTGACCTCATACTCATTATTGCTATCGTTACAGTTTGAATAAGTAATAAAGCATATCATGCTCAGTAAATTAAATAAAGTAAGTAAATATAGTGTATTTCGAATGATAGTCAAAATTAAAAAAATTTATAGATAAAAGATCGATATTTTGTGAAACAAGAATTAAAAGGATTGTTGCAGTATCGAGCAAGATCTTCGTACCTTATCGCCATTATCAGCACAGATCATGAGAGTTATCTTACGGATGTAAGTGCAAAAAATACATACGTACACATATGCACCTAACAACTTGCACACTTCCGATACCACACTTAGACCCACCCGCCAAAAGAAACGCAGCAATTCATAGGGGAACTAAAAAGCTCTAGGATAATGTTGATTTTACTTTCTCTGATGAATCGAAGAGAATATCGAATACATACAACATTGACAAATTAATCTGTTACACATGTTTGTCTACTAGTTACAGCAGCTATTTCGCGTTTTACAATTCAATACAACAAGAACTGTGCTAACAGCTGCTTTATAACTATGTATCTAAATTCTAAATGGTATTATTTGTGTAAGATTTCGCTATTTTTTTGTCATATTAAATAAATATTTCCTAATAATCTTAATATCTATATATACTCTATGTATTGAAAAAATTCGCCCTCCTCAATCGATTCTGCTTCTTATCTGTATATCAATATATGTTCACGATTTATTCATCAGTAAATCTTATTTTCATTTAAACTATTAAATATAATTATTTTTTTAATTTTCTGAATATTTCATTATCACCCTTTTTGAAGAAAATTTGCAAACAAGGTATTCTTCATCAAAATGGTCTACAAGACTTTCCTATTCACGTCAAATCAATAACACTTACGGATAAACTGGAAGTGAATTGGTTTGATGAAATTTAACAGTACTCACAAAAGCTAAATCTAATGTGAGTTGCTGCATGTATACTGTAATGGAAGCGATTTCTTCTAGGTTTTCTTGAAGTATTACATAGAAGTTGATCTTTATTATCATTGAAGCCTATGTACAACGCTTTTGCAGTATTGACATGATGTTTTATATAAATAAAATGTGATAATATGAATTGTTTATCTTTCATTTAGAATTTCGATCTAGAAATTTCCTAAATAAAGGAATATAACACTATTTAAGTAGTAGCGATGGATAAACTTTCATTTTTTGTTATTATATAGGGATTGATTCTAACTGCTCAATTATTATTATTGACATTTCTTGAGAGATGTTTTTAATCATGTTCTACAATGTCTTCTTGACAAGCATGGTTTCTTGCAATCGCTACTATGCTTGTATCTTTACATATTAATACTATTCTAAATAGGATATTATATTTTTTTTCACTATATATAAGCTTTTTATATTTACAATGTATTTATCGAATTAATATTATTCCTGCGGAAATACACATTGTTTATACGAGTTTGATTTTTCGTAAAGTGAGTGAACTCATGTATATTTATTATTTCATTTGTGTCAAGATATAATTACAAAATGCTCTTTTAAATATATAATATCGTATGTAATGATAACTCTTTTTAAAAATACAGACAATACGAGCTGAAAAGAAATTATTGAGTATAATTAAACTAGTGTTGAATTTATATTTAATCCAGACTAGTGGAAATTAATGGTAATAAGAACTCGTTGAGATTAAAGAACTTCGATCTTAATACATATCAATTTACAATTCTATATAAAGGTATTTCGTTTGTTGAGTTATTCAATGAATAATGTCAGTTCTAGTGAAATCGTTAAGCATCGAAATATGCAACATTACTATGTAGATCTTTCTTAATGGATTATTAATGTTGAATTAAATGAAAGAAAAGAATTTACTCATGACAAATATCGAGTTAACTTTCTTATCAAGACAAAATTCTCCGGTTACCAATATCAATATTTGAATTGTAATGAATGAATGATTTTCGTTAAATTTTTACTAGTCGTATTATAATACGTGATTTTGTATTCTATTTTAGAATTGATTATATCCTGATGAATGTGTTAGAAGACAAATGACATATAAGAGCTAGAGAAAACTCACCCTCAGGCTAGTAAATATTTTCATGACTTTACGAAAGAATAATATCGAATAGAAAATGATCCGAAATGATTTGTTCTAAAACTGTTTGATTACATTTTGTCTATAGCAACGGCATTGAGTTCCAGATTGATCAAATTATTGGTAATCGCCAAAAGCTCTTCTTTAATAGAATAAATCAACTGGTAAGATATGGTAGTGTTTATATTAAATAACTCAATGTAATCATTCCGACAATCAGAAACGACCTGAAACGATGTAATATTACTGCAATAGTTTACACCGTATTTCGCCGTAATGCATCAGTCCATTTTATGGGCCATCTTTACATAAATAAAGTTAGTATCGTTTCGAACCTTTTCTTGTTCGGATTCTTTTCTTTTTATTTGTGTCAGTCCTCTACCGGGTTTTCTTACATGTAGAAATTCGTTTTCCATCGAATGGTACCAATTTCAATAGGAGTCATTGGGGAAAAAACGAAGTTTTGGCCCAAAATACTAGTTTTTGAAGTCTGTTCTGACAGTAAGCCTCGACAGGATTGGACAGATGGCTTGTTTTAATTCTTTTAATCATTATGCTACGTACAGAATTCAATTCTCTATAGAATGGTATAGTTAAAACATGAGTCATTGGATAAAAAAAATATGTTTATGAGGTATTTTCATTGTCGATGTGAAATGCATGTTTGTGTCATGAGTGTAGCAATTCTTTACATATGAAGCTCTATTAGCAGTTGGTGAGTGTTGAAATTCAATTTATTTATGAGGTATTGGCGTCTTGTAAGACAGTTTTGGACGTGAAAAAAACGTGATATGGAATTTACTGTATCTGATTTTCAAATTTGCTAGGATTTTTCCGCTTATTTTTGGTTTATTTAATGCTTCTGTATAAGATCAGATTCATCAAGAGTTTCGTGCAGCTGGATATTTTAATTATAGACACTGTTTCAGAACAAAATGAAAACATAGAGCGATTATTAGAGACATGTATTTTTTTATATGCGAAGTAGAATCGAAAGTTTGGGTGGAGTAAGTGAGAAAAAGTACATTATAAAGAAAGTATTAGTGTATACCCAGGGTAACAAAACAATTCACATAAAGCAATGATTTTGAAAGAAAAGAAGCATCATAATTAAATTATCAAGTTGCAATACAAAACAAAAGAAGCGTAGAGTTTTAGTGAGTTTAATTTAAAAAGTGATGTGTAGAAATAATTTAAATGCATATTGAACAAATAGTGTTATGGTCTAAATAATGGAGAGATCATTAACACTGAGAATTGCACTACAAAAAGTCATGGAATCGTTCGCGAAGGATTCAATATAGTTATAAAATTGCTTGTTGACTTTGCTAAATTGATTCCGAGAATATTATACAAGAAGAGTTGATCATCATTTCAAGATATCGGATCTATGAAAAATATATAATGATATCATAAAAATTTAAAATGTCCAAAATATCATTACAAAAAAATCCAGCTTCCCAGAGGACTTTGACGACTCGAACAGTTCAGGAATGAATACAATTTCTTGGTTTATCTTATGAATTAATAAGACAGACACAGTTATACAATTTTTTAGGCATGAAGATACTTATAATTGAATTCCAAGCTTTATTTTAGTCAAGTTTCATATTGCACACTTTTATCTGTTCAAAAAACTTACCGTGATGTTATATCGATACTTGAATGTTGACGTGTACGTTTTGGATAGATCATATATGTACATTCGGAATCGATATAGAATTCTTGCATAGGCTTCACAAAATCTAAGACAATTTTAGCTAATATATTTTGTAACTTTTATTCTCCGCCATTATTTTTCACATTGAACAGTTGATATGGCACAAGCATGTGTAGTCTAGCTATAGTCCAATCATCGTTTTCAATATATTAGAACGTTTGATGAAGAGTAGTAAAACCATTGAGATTGTCATTTTCAAGAAGACTACGAGACTTGTAGTATCAGCTTTAGTGGCATGCTACAAGACGAACAGATCATGCGTTAGTGATAGAGAACAATTCAGAATATGAGTATGGATCTTCTCTTTACTAATCCATACGCACATCCATTCTTGAATAAGAAAAGACTGAATACAATACTAACTTTGCTTACTTGCCGTCTCTTTGCTTGCTAATGATCATGATTTCTTCTACCGATTTAATCTTTTTACAAGCTTACAAAAATACGTCGACGTAACGACGCTGCTCTCTGCCATCTGATATCGTTTACGTTAGGCTACAGTGCTGTTTTCTTGGATTGGAGAACCAAATACATAATTGTTGATTGATTATTACAAATAATGTTTTGTCGTTGAATATTAGGTTTTTGCATAACATTTTTAAAAAAATATTGAGGAACGAACCGATAGTCATAGTGGAAATTTAGAATGGTAAGAACAGTGATGAGATAGAAATATATCAGATTAGACAAAACAGTTTTATACTCTCAATTGATTTTTCTATTGTGATGGTCAATGACAAGTTTGTCTTGTTCAGTAATTTTCTTCAACGAATTTTTTAAATGTTTACTTTATCATATCCGACTCGAACTAATACTTTATACATTTAGAACAAAAACGGCAAGTTCTTCAGTATCACAATGATATTACATAAAAGTTATACGGAACAATTAAAAACTTCTGTATAGTCTACGAAAAGTGTCACGAAAATTATGAAAAACATTCAATACGACTATCGAGGCTTAATATGAAAATTGAAAATAACAATAAAATCGTTCAAATCTTGTCTCGCAAACAGATAGATGAATGAAACGTAATATATTAAAGTAAATTTTTGAATTGATGAGTACGATTGCCATTTTGCACGTTAGATTTTATTTGAAAAAAACATAGAATTAACTCATTTGTTTAAAAAAAACAACAGTTGAGTCAACTTATTAGAAATTAACTTTTCTTAGATGTTTACAACAGATGCAATAGGAACTTGAAATTGCAGAACACGTATCCTTCGCATGATAAACTATTTAAATGAGGAACAAACGAATTGTAATTACCAACAATATGCTGATGACAAGAATTTTCAAAAAGGATAGTTTTTGTCAGTCATTTATATTTGTACAAGAAATGCAAATCATTCTTATGTCGTTCAATCATATAGAACAGAAGAAGTAATATTAATAATATGAAAAGAATCTTAGTTATCAATAGTAATCACAACAACAATTACATAATCGTTTTACTAGTTGTCTCATTAATAATATAGAACAACAATCGTTACGTCATGGTATATTAGTTAAAAAATTATCTGATAAGATTGAGCAACAATGTTATGATACGAGAGCATATAGATGATTGCTGTTTTTTTCATCTTTCATTTATTTTTGTCACGCTCCTTCTCTCTTTATCCTTTTTTCTTTTCTGCTCTGTCTCTCTGCTTTGATGATACGCGTGTGTGTGTTATTATACATAATCAGATATAGTTTTGAAAATAAAAGGAAAGGTTGTGTTTTTCTCTTATCATGTTCATTTGATCTACATTGCCTAAAGAAGAACGTAACAAATATAAATTTTGTATTAGTGACACATCCTCCTGTCATCCATATTTCATCAAAAATGTCGATGTATGAAAACTACTGGTTGCAGTAGTTTACTTGTTTTATTCTGAATTTCTATTAGTTTTTCTATTCAACTTGTATTCTCTCTCTTGACAACGTCAATTTTTCTTCAGATCAAAGACAGTTGTTTAGATATTATAACTGAAAAACTTTAAAAACATTGATGATAAAATTTTCTTTTTTTTTCTATAATAAATAAAAATATGTACGTTAAAGAAATTTTTCATTAATATATAACGATACCTTAACATATCGCACACGCAAACAAACAAGAAAAGGAAATTAATACTGATCTGAACTAGAATTAACATACTAGATATACACATACTGCTCATATCAACTTTTAAAAAGGACATTCATGTATAGGTTGTAATTGATGTATAACTGTCTGAGATTTCTCTAGTGTTAGTGGTTTATCAATAAATGAAGATGTTCGTTTTGTTGTTTGATCTGGTATTGAACTTAAATAGAAAGCTGTCATTAATTTTGGTAGTTGTTGAAGTTTTGGTATTGATGAAGTTCGTCGATCATTATTAGAAGATAAACAAACAATATAATCGTTCATAGTATTTGATACATGATCACATTCAGTATGAACAAGAGTTGCTGATTTATTTGTATTATTAGTTGTTTTTAAACATTTTTCAACCCATTGATCAACTTGTTCATTGATTGATTGTCGTTCATCTTTAATTTTTTCTTCCGGATCATTATCATCGTCATTTTCATCTTCTAAATCAATAATTTCTTCAGGATAAGCTTGTGGTGAAAGAACACATTCATCGTCCTCGTTATCATCATCGTCATCACTACCATTATTCACATCTAAATTTTTAATTAATCGAATTTCATTTTCAATTTCTTCAATATGTTTTAATATAGCACGTGAATTTGTTTTTGTTAATGTTGGTGAAAATAAAATTGGTGGTGGTGATGGCAATTTGATATTTGTTTTATCTAATGGAAGTATAAATGGATTCTTTCGTGGTGATGTCGATGTTGGTGATATTGGCTTAGTTGAAGATTGTTTATCTTTTCGTTGTTTATATGAACGTTCATTTTCAAGTATTTCTTCAAATTCAAGTGAAAAATGATCATCAATTGAACGAGATGATGAACTACATGAATGATGTTCGCGATTCATTCGATCAATCGGCAATTTAACAGAACTAGTTTTCGTAGTATTTGATGGTCGTTCATAACGATATTGATTAGTAACTGTTGATGACATTTGAGAAGCTGAAATGTTTAAATAAATAAATAAATGAATAAATTTTTTTTCAATTTTACCTTTCGTTCGTCGTGTTAAACTACCACTATCCGAAGTGATTGTCTGTGGACAAAAATATTGTTCTGTATCCGTATTATGTATTGAACTTCTTTGTATTACTAATGGTGATAATGTTGTTGAAATTTTTTTAAATTTCCTTTGATGACGATATTGTTTGTTATTTAATAAAATACCATCACCAACTGTATTATTTGCTGATGATGAATTTGATGGAGGTGGTGAAGAAGAAGACGAGGCATTAGATGGTGATGATGATGAGGAACCAATAACTCTTGAGCTCGATAGAGAGAATCCATGTCCACTATCACTTTGATGTAACATAACAATAGATGTTGGTGGTGGTGCTGGTTCTGGTGGTGGAGGTGATGATGAATTTGTTAGATTAATATTTCCATTTGATGTTGTTTGTGGAAATGATTCCGAATGTATTAATCCGACAGATGATGCATGAAATGTTGAATCATAAATACCATATTCAGGTTGTGATAAGAGTGGTACTAGTGGTGATGTATGATGATGAAATACATTTGATGGTTCAATAAAAATTGATGATCGATTATTTATTAAAGTATTTCCAATCCAAGGATTAGTTCGAATTTTAGAACGTTGTTTTTTAGATAAACTCGTTGTTGTTGTTGTTGTCCATAATGAACTATTACTCGATGAAATAATACTTGGATTTGGTGTCGAATATTGTGGCGAAATGAGGTGTGTTGAATGAATTGGTTGCTGTTGTTGTACTTGATGGTGATGTTGACATTCACGACGTGGACTACATGTTGCTAATGTACTCGAATAATTACGATTTGAATGTGATATTTGCTGTTCTAATGATAATTTAGGTGGAAGTGGTGGTGGTAATGGTGGTGGAATTGCAGGCGATGGTTGATATGAAGTACGACATTGAGAACAAGAAGGTAATGCATTATCATATGATGATCGTGTTCCAACTATTGTATTGACTAATTCAGCATGACGAGCAAGTAATATGTGAGTACGACTATGTTGATCGTCAGTAACAATAGCATTAATATCTTCATATCCACAAATATCATAATGAGAATCAGTTGATGCTGTTAATTCTTGATGATTTTTTGTATGAATTGGTTTAGGATGTGGTTTTGAAGATGGTGTATTACTTTTACGTTTGGATACAAGAGAACTTAAATAATCTTTAAATTTCATCGTTGTAAAAAGAAAGAATCAAATCTAAAATAAACTAAAATATACATATTATTCTATATATATAAATATATATTAGAGAAACATATGAATATTACCATAATAGAAGTACGCAAGTGTTGAATCATAATTACATCGTACAGTATTCAGTAATCTCTTTTTTTTTCTGCGTTCTTATTATACTCATTACTCACTTTTGCCCATTCAATATACGGTTCGTTTAATCTTTCTTCATCTGTTGCAATCGAGAAAGAAAGTAGTATGCCATTCTATATAAGATGATAAAAGAGAGACACAGGCAGAATGGTTATTTTATTTTGTAATCATATCCTTCTTTCTTCTTCCTCATCATGTTCTCATCCAAATTCGTCTCCCTGTGCTTGTATAAACACAGTATACATTTGCCTACAGCTCTCTTTTTTACGAGCGACAGATGTGTAACTTGCATGAACCAAAAGCACGGTTGGGTTACTCTTATGTATGAAAGCCAAGTTATTATTCCACCAGTCAATATTCATCATCATTGAGACAGTACAAGGTTTTTACTCTTTTTACATGCGAATTTCTTATTATTATTACATAGAAGTGGAATATTGAACTTGCTCATGTATATACTGACAATTAAATAAGAATACTACCGCTCCCTTAGGGTATACTATTTCTTGTGTCTTCTATCAATATGTTGTTCGCTGACCGAGAAATTGATATAGACAGAGAAGCAGATACACATAGTAGCCACTAACGGACTCGATTAAATGTTCAATATACAGAATACATTATATTCTCAATAGACAAAAAAATAATGAATTATGTGATTCACTATATTAGATTAAGATATGCAATCTTATATCAGATTTCTTATATAAAAATGTTGTAGACTGCTGAAAAGGATCTTTCGAAAATATGATTAATGTATACATATTGTTGATGATAATGCGGTATACCTTTCATATTGTCTGATCCTAACGTATAATTGGAACAAAGAAGACTTTAATAAATAAGAAAAATTTTCTTTTCATGATCTGGAAATGTCTTTCTCAAGGGACGAAAATGTCCTTGACATGAGTCGATGAAGACGGCAACACCAAAAAGAAGAAGAACAACGGCAAATACACTTCTCGCTTAATTGAAAAGATCCGATAGAGAGAAGAGAAAGAGAGAGAGAAGACAAATGGATGCATGCAATAATCATGTCAAAAATAGCAAAACAACTCAAAAAAAAAAAAAAAATAAGCGTAGCGAGAACTTTTGATTGACTGTAACTAAATAAATACGTAACGACGGCAAGAACGAATAAAGCATCCACAAAAGCAGGTGACAATCAAAATACTTGCACTTTGCTTTTGTCACATGTTGCAATTTGTGCGTACGATAATATACGAAGTTAGACAAGGGAGGGAAAAAGAGAGGCAAATAACGAACATTAGGTATGATGAAAGATGTCATTATTGAGTTAAATCAAACTTTATGAGGATATATTTGTGGCTGTCATGAAATTACAACTAAAGCAAATTAATAGAATACAAAGAATACGACGAAGCAGAAAAAGAAAGGAATATTATTTCAATGAGATGAAATTTCTTTCTCAAAGTATCATCGATACCTACCAGAATAACTTCACCTGTGCAATAAAATTATTAAAATGGCAGGAAAAAAAACGTACATACAGACACACACATATTGAAATACATAACTTGATCTATTCTTTCTTCTTCTTCTTCTGAACAATAATCTATTTACTATAGTGCATCATAGATCATAATATGTACAAGCTGGAAATCATAACTAGATCTCATATGTTTATACAACTTTCTATAAATGGTAAGAAATAGAAGAGTTTGTTAGATGTATATGTAGTTAGTTGTATGAGAAAGGATGTTTTATGTTTGTTTTACGTGCTCTATACCGTACGTAATATAATCTGTCATATGTGTTCAATGAAGAAGACAAGAGGAATGTAGAGTGATGGGTGTACTAGTATTTCTTAGGATGTGAGTATTTTTTAAGCATAAACCAGTTTATCGCGTTTAGTCGGGCGAGAAAATGCAAGGAACAGAGAAAGCATTAGTAACAGTTGATTAACTCACTTTCTTCTTGGTCTTTGCGAGATGCTTTTAACAATACATCTTTTTACATGCATCAATATACCATATCGGAGCAAAGTGGGGGATTGCAACGAGCGTTTTTTTTCTTTGATTACATACCCACAAAAAAAAGCTTTGCTTCGTCTGGTTTTTTTCTCTTTTCTTCACGTAGAGAGTATACGATAAGAATGAGTCACCTATTTTGTGGCATTAGAGATTCTCTTTTTTCTTCTCCCTTCTTTCTTCGTTTCTTTTACAGATCGTTCAGTGATTTCTTTTTTCCTCTTCTCAATCCTTCGTTCCGTTTATATGTTATGGTATGGTAGCATTTCCTCTTCGTGCTTCTATAGTTTTTTTTTTTTGCCATGATGCGGGCGTCAGTCGAAACAAGGCAGAAACAATTTGTTGTTGTGCGTCATATAAAGGACATTAATATGTGTGGAATGAATAAACGAATGAATGAATGAATGAAGTATCGGACACATGGGGACTATTTGAAATGAGATTTTTTATTCTTATTAGTTTTGATGAGAGATCAACAACAAAAAATATATATGACAATATGAAGGACGAAAGAAAACATATTGACTAGAATTCATATTTTTAAATTAGATATTTCAAAATATCTTTCATATTTAATAAGGATTCTAAGTAATGAATCATTAATCAAAAAAAAAACATCACGTTATTATTGATGAAAATTAAGTGACATGTGACCATCAATAGCTCTCAACGCAGGAACTATTCAATTCATAGTAGTTATCATAAGTATATAAAGGACAAGAAGATGAGAACAAGATTCAATTTCCGTTATAGCCAGATGTTCGATTTAGACATTCTGTCTTAACAGCTTATGTTAACAGTGACCCTGCTGTCTCGATTAGTTGAGTGATGATGGTATATGTTAACTGTCTATGAGGTCTGTCACATATCAAGGTGTGTAAACTCTAAGGTCAAACATATATATATATTCATTCAGATATATGTTATACAAGGTTATCTTACCATTATAATGTCTTCTTCGGCGTATCTATTGCATCACATTGATCTTTCCTTCGTGTCCATACAATTAACGGAAACAACTATTGTTCACTATTAGCAGGTGTGCTGTTCGATTTCCTTAGAGAAATAGGGTCACAAGAAAAAAAAAAAAGAATGAAAGCATTCATACATATTAAGGTCATCTCAAATAAACTTTTGATTTGCCTATGCATCTGTATATATGTATTTTGTATATATGATTGAAGATGACAAGAGTTTACAGACGCGGTCAATATATAATATAAATTCTATTTTGAAAGTGCTAGTGACGAAAATAGCAATGACATATAATGATATGCAAAGCAAATTCAAACATAGTCTGTCTTCTATTTTTATTTGGAGTGAAAACATAGCATGATCATACTTTTATCATCACATGAATGGCATTGAAGATAATAAGAAAGAAAAAATAAAGAGAATAAGTAATGTAACTAATCAGCCAAAAGCACGAATCAAGTGAGCAGAAGATATGTTTTTTAACGAAACAAATACCCAATTTGATGAAGCGGAAGAACATGTAACAATGGCAATTGATACAATATCCAAAAAAAAAAAAAAAGTATATTTCTCATTTGATATAGGAAATGACGTACGTGTTTAACCTTCATTACGACAAGACAAATGAGATTGACAATGAGACTAAGTGATGATAACAAGGTTTTCCTGCTACCACAATATCTAAGGGAAATCAGTGACCGATTCATGTAACAATGATTATTAAAGAAGGCAACGACCGACAAAAAAAGAAGATTGAAATATTCCAAAAATATCTGTTGTTTTTCATCACAAGATATTTTATATATCATTGAATAATATAATTTTAATCCAAACGATTATGTCAATTGTCAATAGTGAGGAAGTTGTAAGATTAAAAAAGCAAATATCATTTAATTCTTTTCGATATTTCTTATCTGAAGATCTATTTTATCGATATTCTTGACATTCACTTGAAGAACACTTAGGCATATAATTCACTATGTCCTTGTCAAATACTTGACAAGTAATTTTCTTGAAATGAGCATATATTCGATAAATACATCGATAGAAAGTCAATTACTATTTGTTTCTTCTTTTTTTTCTCTTGATGAATCAGATTTGATAAAAAAAAGAAAAGAAACCATCAGTTTCAATTAAACAAACTGTCATTTATATATTTGAAATTGATAGTTAAGAAAAAGGACTTTACAATTAAATTGACTAGCGAATCATACTATAACGGAGTATGTTTGCTGATCATAATATAAGATTGATTGTCGATCATCGAGATTAATTCTGAGAAAAAAATTTACTTCAGTATACTCTTCTATTTAATTGATTTAATTTTAGTGATTTAGAAAAATGTCAGAGTTTAGATCATTATTCAAATAGAAATATATCATATGTTTGCTTTAGATTCGTTGAACATTTGATGTCAAAGTGTATATCTGACATTGTAAGAGCTTAACAAAGAAAAATGTTTCATTTTAATCCATATATCATGTTGTAGAAAATTAGATTTTATCTTGATTATGATATAAGAAATGATTTTTTGAGAATCGGCAATAAACCGATTTTAATCATCATTGATTTCAGTGACTAATTACAAACCGTCAATTAATTCGAGAAATATTTCAGATCTATAAAATTGAAAGTCAAATATAATTTCTACACATTGTTTTGATATAATCCTTGGAATATGAAACCAAAAGAAAACTTTAGTTTCGACATGAATGCCACTATAATGACATAAACGAGATTGGACAATTTTAGAAAAATGATCGAACTGAACTTCGTATTCATATTCATTTACATATCAAAAAATGTTTTTTCTGTTGATATAGATAACTTTAGATATGTTTTGAGATCAAGTAATTCTTAAATTAGAATTTTCTTGGTACTTTTCGATGAGTCTTTCAATCCTAAATTAATGTAAATTTGAAAAATTTGTCTTTCTTCTTTAAGATGAGTTCTTCTATTATCATCGTTATTAATCCTACTTTTTAATTATGACTTCTACTTCCACACTTCTCTTGTTGATATTTGATTTATTAAACACAAAAAAACCGTATACACATGGAGTGACTTCAGAGAAAAACTTAATTCAAAACCTCAATTTGAACATTTGAACGGTTATTTTTTGATTGTATTCTTATTTAACTATGTGGAATTGCATGTCACATCGAGTTTTTTTTTTCTTATTTTTATTACATGTTTTATTCATATAGAATAAAGTAAACAATCAGTTTTTGAATAAAAATATTTATTATCATAAATGAATAAGAGGAATTACTCAGTATAACAGTAGAAATCGACGTTAAATGAACAAAATTATTTCTATTATTGACATAATTAAGGATAAAAATCTATTATAAAACCAAGATTTATTAAAGTTATCATCAAAATCATCGCAGAAAAATCGTCGATCTATCGTATTTCAGCTCATTATTATCGTTTCTATATATCACGATTAATTATTAACTTTTTAGCGATCTCACGGACATAGGATGTCCTTGAACATAATTACAATCAATAAATGTTGTATAAGACATGTGTTTGAGTTTTATTACAATATATCTTTTGAAGTTCAATCAATTACTTGCATAATATTTGATATTTAGAGTTTGGCGATTATATCAAACAAAATTTTCTTCCTGTGAACAAATTTAAGTGTAATAACTTGAAAAAAACGTTTCCACATTTTTATGAAATAATCCAATAGATCTGGAATAGTATATGATCAATAATATAAATCGTTCAATTTCATAAAGAAAACGCAAGTAATAGGGACAGGTATTAGGAATGATTATGTTTATTTTATTTTTTTTATGCAGTATTTCAAACTCTATCTTGATAGAACTTAAGTTGATCCTATGTAAAATTCAGTGATAATTATTATAGAAGATAAATTCATTTTTTTTTTAGTTAATGAGATAATATTTCAAAACGTCATGTACATCATCAACTCAAAGTATTAACTTACTAGAAAATAAAGAAATATGCCAACTTTCAATTCAAAATCTCTTAAGAAATGAGTGACATCTGAATAATAGTAAATAATAAATAAATAACCAATCATATATTTCTTTCTGTGGTTGATTTGAGTTTTGTTGGACATGATCCATGAATTTTTGGGTTTTTTTATGAAAATTATTCGGTTCATATATACTTGTTCATTAGATCAATTTTTCAATTTGAAACAGTCAAAATGGCATCATCAAATATGACTAGTCACAACGAAAATTCATTAGTAGAAACAAAAAAAACTTCCAAATCATCAAAAAATCATGTAAATTTGTTATTTGTATTTTCTTATTAAATACATTGTTTTTTTTCGATTTTGAAACAGACTTACGATCTTGACTGGATTAAAAATACAAATGCCAAACCATTTTTCACTGATGACCGATATTTATTAAAAAAACCTATTACAGATCAAGGATGTCAAAAACGTTTAAGTAAATATAATGGACTTGTTAATCGTTTGGTACCGGAACAAATCGATGAAGAATTAAAAAAACGACAATTATCAACAAGGTTATAAAGAATACTTTTTTTTGTTTTTTTTTTTCTTTTAGAATTTCATAATTAAAATTATTTATTTATTTGTGATAGCTAGTGGTGAGATTAAAATTCGTCGTATCCGTTTAAAACATTATTATAAAGCTCAATTAACATTTGGATGTGAAAATCCTTTCAAAATGATTCAACAACATTTTGAATATATTGCTATTATAGACTTTGAAGCAACATGTGATAATAATCAAGGAAATAATTATCCACATGAAATTATTGAATTTCCTATTGTTCTTATTGATGCAAAACAGCAAATAATTGTAATTATTTAATAAAAAGAAAAGAGCAAATTCAATATATTTTTTTTTTAGGTTGATAAATTTCAATCATATTGTCGACCAACAATAAAACCTATTTTGTCAAATTTTTGTACAGAATTAACTGGTATTGAACAAGTATGTATATGTCTATATGAATATGCTAACCATCTAATAGACTGTTGAAAAAAAAATAACAATTTATTATAGTGAGATTGAAAATTCGTCATTTTTTTTAATATTGAGAGGTAGAAAATGCACAATTGAAAATAAATGTGATGAGATAAAAATAAAAATAAGAAACGAATACAATTATTATTTTGTTTCGTACATTCTTTTTCTGTTTTTTTTCTCCCAGAGTTTAATTCTGACAGTTATAAAATTCAACGTGCACGTTGGAAGTATGTTATAGTCCACTTGAACTATACTGGACACTTTCGAAAAGTATGATGAGTGTCAACTATAGGAAAGTTTTACTGTATTGAAGTTAACACTTTTCCAAAAGCGAAATTTTTCGAAGAAACACACACGTTTGTTAGACATTTGGAAAGTGCTAACGAAGAAAAAATAGATAGATCTTTCTTTTCTTCTTCTCTATCCATCTCAACTAGTTTCCTCAAATATTCATTAGTATCATATTCGCTTGAAAACAGAAATGAAAAAATAGATGTTGACGAAAATACCAACCGGTAATGGTTGACTATTAAGTTAAATAAATTCTCTTCAAATCCATAAGTAGTGTCCACTATGAGAAGTTTTACTATATTTTAAAATATAATAATCACATTCAAGAAGATTGTAAACTAATCTTATACTTCAGATGATTAGCATGTTCGATAGTTGTTTGTTGCTTTGTAGTCTAGAAGAATCAAGTGGTAAATAATCAAATGAAGTGAAATAATGCCTGAGCTGAGAAAAATTTTCGATGAGTTTTTATCCTTGGCTTTTTTTGTCTTTGTACAATAGTTTTTTTAATCCATGGTAAATATTTCTATTTTTTATGAATCAATTATTTATGAAATTTTCTCAGTTCAATTTAGTTTCGATTTCTATTTCGAAAATTGAAAATAATCATTGTTTTATTCCGCTGTTGAAATGACTATATTGTTATTCTTTCGATTTATATAGATTTGCATATCTGACGGGGAAACATCTTAATGTGTGACCCACCAATTGAATTGATATTTTACCCATAAGTAGACTCCAACAAAACTAGTAAAAGTCTATAAGAGTTTACCTCTCTGCGCTGTCCTTCCCAAGTCATTACAGTTTTATTAAATCAAAGTATTTGTGAAAAACTCGAATTACGAAATTCAGTGACACATGATTGTTTTTAGATATTCAATATCTCAAGAAGAACGCATCTTTTTTTAGGGTTGAAATTTTCAGGGCATTGTCATATCTATGAGACAAAAAAATTCAGTAAAACTGTAATAACTTGAGGAAGAACAGTGCATTGTGGATCCACCGTTATAGGCTTCTATTAGTGTTGTCAGAGTATACTTATGAACACAATATCAGTTCGAAAGTTTATTCAGCTTTAATATTAATCAAACAAACTTTAAATGATCAAAAAATTTTCTTTTAGCATCAAGTCGATAATGCTCCTACATTTCCTGAAGTTCTGCATAATGTTGAAAGTTGGTTAAACGAAAGAAATCTTTTATCATCAAATAAACGTAGATGTGCATTTGCTACAGATGGGTATGAAAAAAAGAAAAATGAAATATTCTAATTCGAATATATTTTCTATTCTTTCTTTTTTATTTTATAGTCCATGGGATTTTGCAAAATTTCTTCGAATGCAATGTCGTTTTAATTCTATATCATATCCACGATGGGCTAAAAAATGGATTAATATTCGAAAGGAATTTGCTAATTTTTATTCCCTACAACGATGTGGTATGAAAATAACTAGAAACTTTTTTTCATCATGTTGTTGTTGTTGTTTTTTTTTGTTATAATTAGGTATTGGAAAAATGTTAGAAAGTCTTGGTCTAATATTTGATGGTCGTCATCATTCAGGTCTTGATGATTCAGTGAATATAGCTCGAATTGCTCTTGAATTAATTAAGGTTTAATTTTATTTTTTCATGATTTAATAATATTGATTTTACTTTTAATAAAATTTTATAGGATGGTTGTGTTCTATTATTGAATGATGGTGTTCGTGCATCGGATCCTAAATTTATTGACTTAAATATTAGTAATGATAAGACAGAAGATCTTGATGAAGAAGAATCACCACAAAATGATAGTTTAGTTGTTTTGGATGAATAAACTTTTCCTATGTTTGTTAAACATTTTTTTTTCGCCTAATAAAATTTATGAAACAAAAAGCAAAAATTTTTTTTTTGGAATTTTCTTCTATAATTATTTCAGATTAAATAATGGAACAACCCGATGAATGTTTTGATCCACTTCAATTTGCTGTTGATCTTAATTTATCTGATATAAAAAATGTAAATCTAGATGAAAATGTTTTTATATCAAAAGGTCTTATTAATCAAGCAAATGGTTCATCATCTATTGAATCAAAAAGTCTTATTACACAAGCAAATGGTTCATCATTTATTGAATTATCAGCAACAAAAGTAACATGTGCTATTTATGGTCCACGTGAAACATCATCAACATCAGATGAATCATATTCAAAATGTTTACTTGAAACATCAATTAAATTTTCACCATTTGCACGTCAACATCGTATTGATCCACTTTCAGTACAATATGATAATGATGAAGATTGTGAAGAATCAGAATTATGTTCACGTCTTGAAGAAGCACTTTTACCTTGTATACTTCTTCATAAATATCCTAAATCACAAATTGATATTATTATTGATGTTATTGAAGATGATGGACAACATTTACTTTCAGCTATTATATTATCAGCAACAGTTGCATTAATTGATGCTTGTATTGAATTATATGATACAGTTGTTGCTAAATCATTAAAAACAAATGATTCATTATTTACATTATGTTATATGCCAAATTTAGCACAAGTATCATGTATATTTTTTGATGGTGAGGCAACACCAAATTATCTTGATGAATTAACTGATGAAGCTGTTAAACAATGTCAATTATTACATAAAGCTATTTGTAAAGTGGTTATAAGTGATCTTAAATCAGCTGCTGCTTTGAATCGAAAGATTGTTTAAAATAAAAAAAAAATTCTTTTTCAAATATTTTACTTGATGACGATGATATAAAAGTAAATAAAAAACCAAGATTGTATTATGTTCACCAAAAATAATAAGAAAACTTTGCTTATCAAAAGTTTGAATATGAATAGTTTTTATGTTTAATTTAATTTTCATTAAATTTGAAAAGAATCGATTTCGATTATTTGATAAACAAAAAAAAATTGTAAAATTGATTTTTACATTATATTCTTACACATACACTATATTCTATCATTGATTAATTGATGAGTCGAATTAAAAAGATAAGTTATTCTTGTTTTCAATTAATATTGAGTACTTCCTTTGAATCAACCATTTATAATTATTTTACTAATATTAGGAATTAATTCGTCGAAAAAAAAAGTTTTTATAACAGAGATACAGAACTATTGAAAATACTATTTGATGAATGAGTAATATCATATATAAGTGCTAACTCATTAATAAACATAATCAAAACAACTTATGAACTAATAAATAGATATTAAAAATTCGAAGAGCAAAGTTTCAGAATATAACATATTAACACCTATTAATGTGTTATGAGGAGAAATAAGTATAGGACAAGGCGTGCCACCATTCTGTGTGCTGTCCTACCGCTCAGCAGGACAATTGATGTACGAGCAGCAGACTAGAACAGAACACATAAGGTCATCCTGTATTTTCAAATAAATTTTTCTTTACAGTTTTTGTATAATACGTATTGTTGTTGGTTATACTTGATACCTACTATGATTTGCTAATGTCACTATTGAAATGAAAAACAACACTAAGTTTAACGTTGTTCAATACGAGTTGTCAAAATAGCAATAGAAAATAACGAGAAATGTAAGCAGATAACCAATAGCCATCGATAGTTATTTGTACTCTTATTGATTTCGTATTTTACTTTGTAAATCTTTTTTGATTTTGAAATTTCTAACACATTTAAAGTAACGTGACATATCTTTTCCACCACGTGAATTTTCTTGGAATACTCAAACTTTTATTTAAGTCATAAAATAAAAATAAATACATAGTGATCAAAAACCAATAATGAGCAGCATCACTATGTCGAAGAAGCATCATTGTATTTTCGGCTAAATTCAATGAAATTAATCGATAATAATGAACCTTTGGATAAGTTATTACTTCTTTCGAATGTTTCCAAATATTTATTGATTCTGCTGAAAGTGAAACAACAAGTTTAAAGAAACATCAGACAGAATGTATCACATTCATGTCTTCTCCTTCTGCACCATCTACTTCCGTAATAATTGATCAATCGAATACTTTATCATCTACACAATTTACTCTAGCACCATAGAGATTCAAAATATTCTCAAAACTAAATCTAAAAAGATGTTCATATTATCAAACAACTATGTATACAATGAGTTTGCAAGGATCTTCGCCCTCTTTCGACATTCGATTAGAATGACGATATTTGACAAGATCGTGAAATACATTGATCATAAGATAATTGAGAAGTTTACTACATGTTTATTTTATTGAGAATTTAAAGGTTTAATACTTGTCCTGCATAATCTTCGGTCCTGTGGTCATCTTCATTTATGATTCGTTTTTTGTAGAATTCGACGAATTCTTTTTCTATAACTAACATTTCTTCAAAGATTGAGAATTTTGATAGAAGCTTTGAAAATTCATAAAGTAAATTAAAAGCAATATTTTCATAGTTCATCCCTACTATAATTAAGAATATAAAAACTAAAAAATGCTTCTTCGTTCAGCAATCATTCCACATTATTAATTCTGAATACAACGTAGGTGCTGCTTCAGACTGACGATAATCTTGCCGTCACTCTGTGATGTTCCTTACTGTTAATTGGGTCAATTAATTAACGGTATCGTTGACCTGGATAAGAACTAAAGTATAGGTACAAAGCATACAATATATATGTCTTACAATATTAACTTAGGAAACAATACTGTTAGATGGATATCTAGTGTTTCTATAGATACATGCACCCTATTTACTAATTGCTTTCACTATAGGCTAATTAACTTCATTATAGACTAATTGATTTGATCATACATTAATCTGTCTGATCTGTGAAAACATGTGGACGATGAGTTATGCATATCGTATAGAAGCATCAAAAATCATATAATGAAAAATCATAGCCCGAAAAAAATTGATGATCAAAAGTAATCTTTTTCTGCTTTGAATACTTCTCCTATCTAAAATCACATCCGTTATTCTTTTAGTGACATTTATATAAACTGATTTTTTTTATCTTCTATAGGATAATTCTATGAACTTTTGGTCTGTCTGGGATCATCTGTTGATTGAAAAGAAAAATAATAAATTTCTTATGAAATAAGAAATAAATATACGATGAAAAAAATTTTTCTTTCCAGAAAAAGAAATCAAACAGGTAGAATATTTATTGAGAAATGAATCGGATACTTGTTATAGATAGAAAAAACTTTTAAAATTGAATTTAAATTGATCTGTTTTCTTTGATCATTGAAACTATATTTGATATTCCAGTTAATTTTATTTTTATTTATTTAAAAAAGAATCTACTTTAAATGTGAATTTGAAGTATTTTTCAAGATAATAACATATAGAATCGAATATTGATTGAACAATCATCATAAAGGATAAATAATTAGTTATTGTATGAAAAGAAATTTCGAGTTTGTAAATATTAATATAGAATAACGTTTATAGTAAATTATAGAATCACAGAATGTATTGACAAATAATATTCATAAGGGAAATACTTTAATTCTATAGAAGTTCACATTGATTAGATATGGATAGTTTTGTTGCTGAAAGACGATCTATTTGTGAAATATCGATGTATAGGCAATTGATTGTTCTTTTATGTTGATTTCTTTGAGTTTAAAACGTATTGCTCATACCTTTTTTGTTACTGACTAGTTGCGGCATCTCTTTTTCATAAAATTATTTCCTGATTATCATCCAATAAAAAGAAATTATGAGAATACATGATATCGATTGGGTGTAATGGATGGATGGATTGATTGTTACTTACTCTTTTCTCATGATTGTTTTTATTTTCTTGATTAAATCATTCAATACTTTTTTTTCTCTTGAAAAGTTTTTTTGTTTTTTATGTTTTTGTAAAATAGATGTCTCAAATTTGTCCTCAAACATTATCCACAGCAACATCATCAACATCGTCTCTTCCACCATCATCTTCGAATATTTTAAATACGAGTATAGCAAATACAACAACAAGAATATTTATTTATATTGATAGTAATCGCGATGATGCTAATGAACCATTTTCAATTAAATTAAATAAACCATCGACGTCAATAACACTCGATGATTTTCTAGTTGTTATTCCACGATCATATACAAAAAATTATAAATATTTTTTTAAATCAGTTGATCCTGTTCTTGGTGTTATACGTGAAGAAATAACTGATCATAAACAAATTCTTCCATCAGCTAATGGACGTATTGCTGCATGGCTTATGCCAGCTGCTTTATCACAAAATACAATTAATGATATAACAGCTACAACAACAAATACAAATTATACACGTCGAAGTCGTCAACAAGATGATTCATTATTTACTACTGATACAAGTGCATCGGAAATAACGGATACAGCTAGTCAAATTGATCATGATGATGATCGGTAAAAAAGAATTTCTAATAGAAAAAAAAAACTTTATAATATAATTTTGTTGTTTTTAGATTCTCATCTATTACAGAAACAACAAATACATCAGATATGAGTAATAATTATCAACGAAGACGAAGACGACGTAGACGACATCATCATCGTCGACAAAGGGTAACTATTGTTATTTCTTTTTTTTTTAAATTATGAAAAACAAAAGAAAATTTTCTTCAAAGGCTTCATCAATGAGTAGTATGACTGATTCAACTATTTCAATGGATGTTGTTACTGTTGTTTTAAGTTTGGGTATGTTAATTAATTATTATTTTAATATTAAATATATTTCTTCTATATAGAACGTATTAAATATCTCGGTATGACTGTTGTTGGTGAATCTGATGGTGGCATTATTGTTGGATCAATTATGAAAGGGTATATATTATAATATGTAGTACAAAAGAAAACATATTATTTAATATTTCTAATAAACTAGATTAATGTATTCCGTGTTTCGAAACTAAGATTTTGTGATCTATTTGTTCAAAATGTCAAATATTTATTCAGAAATTTAATGTTGACATTTAAATCAGAAAACAAAACTGACAAGAAAACTGCTTCAGCTGATAAATCATTCGTGATTTCGAATTCTATGCGTAAGGTAGATTCTAGTGAGATGAGAATGTTTCCTTCGCGAGATAGTGAATTTCGCAAAATCTGAGATTCTCATACTTTTTGCAGGATATGAGTGATTTTTGAAAAATTCAATATCTTGCGAAGGAAATATTGTTGTCAGATAAAATTTTCAGGACATTCTAGTCACAAGTAGATCTATCTGTGGGCAAAATACTGTCATTCAATTTGTTGACACATGGTGCCATACCCTAAAACTCCAGAAAAATGGCCTTAATCCTGGAAGGAAGGCCTAAGGACACTTATCCTTTTGGAACGTTTCATATCGCAATGAGATCTCCATTATATATAGAGCCAAATTCAAAAACGATTTATCACTTGAAACGGTTCTCTCATGAGAAAACCAATCATATAATCAAATAATTTGTTTATTATCTTCATTTTCAATATTAAGTAAATATCAGTGCACTGTGTGATTGTAAATTTAACGATCACACAATATATTAAACAAGATAAATCAATTTCTTTAGTTATTAGAAAATGTCAAATCTCTTCTAAATGTTTGCATTCATGTTTTTTCTTTAGAGGTGCTGTTGATGCTGATGGTCGTATTCAACCAGGCGATATGATTTTACAAATGAATGATATCAGTTTTGAACATATATCAAACAGTGATGCTGTACGTCTATTACGTGAAACGGTTAAAGATGCTAAGTAAAATAAAAATTCATTCTTTTTCTTCATTCAAAATTTAATATTCTATTTAGATCAATAAAATTAGTTATTGCTAAACGATGGAATGATCATTATGGTATAATAAATGATGATGAAATGAATGGTTATTTTCCATTTCCACATCAAGCAGTAATGAATAATAATACACGACAAGAACCAATTCTTCCAATTGATCCTCGTCAATGGGTTGCACAAACAAATGCTGTACTTATGCGACGACGTTCTTCACTCTCGCCACCACCAGCAGTAAGTTCAACATTATCATCATCATCTTCAAATTCACCACATAATAATAGTGGTATAAAAAGTAAATTTCATTCAACAAAAAAATAACACAAAATTGCTTTGTTTTTTTTTGTATTATTTATTTATTTGATAGAATATCGATATGATTTAAATTTAACACGTAATTCAGATATGGAAACAATTTGTCATGCTATGCAACAATCTCAATCAGGTTTAGATATACGAGATCGTTTATGGTTAAAAATAATTTTAAAAAATTCTTTTCTTGGTTCCGATCTTGTACATTGGTTATATAAACATGTTGATGGTTTTATTGATAAACAAGATGCAAAAGAATATGCATGTGCTTTACTTGAACGTGGTTATATTCGACATCCAATTGTTGGTTTATTAACACGTGGTTTTAGTAAATCATGTTATTATGTATTTGGACATTTAAATCATGATATTAATGATGATAGTCAAATAAATGAAATGTCTCAATTAACAATAGGTGGAAGTACAATACATTATGATGCTATAAAACAACCAACATATGGTTTTCTTGATAAAAATAATGTACCTGTCTTATATGCATCAACATCATCATTAACATCTTCGTATAAAAAAAGAGTTAACAATCAATCACGTAAGAAAAATACCTTATAAATAAATATAAAAAAAGAATATTTGTTGGTGTTTTTTTTTATTATTTTTAATAGATGGTGAAAGTATTGGTATCCGTATGACACCTTCATCATTTCTTGCAAATAATAATGCAACATTTTCAACAATACGAAGTCATAATCGTCCGAATAATAATTCGACTTGTACAACAGATAATTCAATAATAACTATCTAGTCTAGTCATTTATTTTCTATTATGTCAGATTAATATTATTATTGTTTAATACAGATATTAACATTTTTTTTTCATCAAATACACGTTCATTTGCGTGTTTATTAATCTCTTTTGTGACCTTTTTTTTTGTTATTAATGGTAGTGATCTTTTCCTTTTTTTTTCTTCTTTTTTGTTTATGTAAGATGCAGATATACATTATCTTAGATAATTATCTACTCCCGGCATGTGATGACTGAACTAATCAAAAATGTTTGTATGTGTGTGCATTTGTATGAATATAGACTTATTTCAATGATAAGAAAAATAAATCTGACTATGAACTATAATGAAAGAATATGTATGATTACATTGAATATGATAATGATTGAAGAAAATATAAGTAACACTTTATTTTATGATTACAAATGTTTTGTTTGATTATTAGAATGTGTGGTCACTTTGTACATGAGATATTCTTTGAAGCTAAAAGTGTCAATATGTGATATGATTTGTTATACAAATTGTTTGCTATTAATCTTAAGAAATAACTCAAGACAACGATGCGATATCAATATTTTATCAACATCTAATTTTTTTATTTGTTTCTGAGATTGCTGAATAATGATTGATTGACTTTCTTTTGTGTTAAAAAGTTCATATTGTTCATAATTATTTTCTATATTGACAAAGGAAAAAATTGAAGTCATATTTTTTTAATTAAACTGATAAAATCGAATCTTCATGGCTACTATATTTTATATGAGTTTAGATAAATTGAAAGTAAGTTAAATGATATTTTTTGTGCTTCTGGATTGAAAATTGCGTTGATCCTGATACTTAACATCGATCTTATTTGAAATGTGCTCGGTACAAGCGTAATTGTTTTATCAGGTCACAATGAGTGCTTATCAAGACTTCCAAAAAAACTTTGTAATAATATCGAAATATTATTTGATGTACTAAATCAGATTACATCTAGAATGTTCATATGTCTTCATCATGACGTGTCTCAGTGTTCCGACAACAATAATTGATCTTTTATGTGCTAACAATAACAAGCTGTTTGCTTATGTGTTGAAGCTTTGTTTGTTTATTGATTATTAATTAAAAATATGGCTGAGCAATCAAGTTTCACAGCATCATAAACTCGTATATCACAAAACAGTGGTGCAAACAGGTCATCGACAAGATTCGTACTAGAATGCAAAGACTAATCTTATGTAAGAAGGATATAGTGAGAGTTTTCATAGAAATAATACGAAATTCGATAGTCTGCTACCGGTAAGCAGGGCACTCACGTAGAATTTCCAATTATTAGTGTGGATATACATCTGCCCTGGACTTTTGTGGAAGCTGATTATGGGAGTG